>JADLZN010010974.1:0-60291 GCA_018155175.1 Sinocyclocheilus anophthalmus
TCGCTTTGATGGATTAGAATGTACGGAAATTGCCCGATTATTGATATGAAAATATTTGCAAACGAGGGGAAACTGGTAACGTGAGGGGTGAGGGGCACGAAGACGTTAAGAGAGCTTATCAGCCTTCCTTCCAACCTTGTCCCTCGCTTCCTACAGAAAGGGGAAAAAAGAAGAGGGGTAGAAAAGACAAATGAGGGCACGGGGAGGAGAAAGAGAGCTGCTGTGTGTCAGCGTGGCAGTATTCAGCTGCCCTTCATGAAATATTGTTCACCATTATATTAACAGAGCTGAGTGGAGAGAGATAAGAGAGCTTCTGAAATAGTAAGCAGAATGTCCCGAGGAGATATTTCAATCTTTATTCTCTGTCGCTCTCCCTCTCTTTTTCTCCCTCTCACCCCATCTTTTTCTTTCATTTACGGCAACGGGTGAATGTGAAATGTGCCGAGACCTTTATAAATGAAGACAGGGCCAGAGAAATGATGACATCATCAACTCCCACATAATTGCTTGATTTGTCACTCTGTAAAAGGAGAGGATCTGTATTTTGGGCAGGGTGGGAAGGGGTGGTCCCTTCAGGATCACCACATTCATTACATTTTCTTAACTATCCACAGAGAGAGGGCTAAGGGTTTGCGCGCCTGCAAAAAAGTATGTTGATCTTATGCATAATTATACAGCGTGCGTCAAGGCATGCAAAATTATATAACTGAAATTACACATTCGGGAGTGAGATCAACCAGAGAGAGGCTTACCATTTCAGTCTATTTGACCTCTTGGAGAGGTGATGATGTGACATACCACGCTGTGGTGGAGGAAGAGAGAGAAAGATAGAGGAAAAGAGTATTTTAAAGCAGTAATTGCAACTTCCATGACAAATATTTATCGAAATAATTAACTTAAACTAAATATATATTATCTATCTATTAATAATATGATATTAAAACGGACTGTTATATTCAGATCCAAAATTCAATAAAATTCGAACTTAGGCAAGGATTCAAAACAAGGTTAGAAGTTTGTGTATACATTTGTCATCCTTAAGGAAGCGGAGGATAAGTTCCCTGGCACATAGTGTGCTTTGTGATCAAAATTAGTTTGAGATAACAACACAGTCTGTTTACCACGACGAGAAGGCAAAGACGTGACGGGTGCATCCATACTTGGACTTTGTGTCTACGTGCATTTAACCCATCCCAGTGGCACGCACCACACACTGCCTGACATTGAACAAACACACAATCCATGAGCACACATACCTCCATGGGAGCATTTGGGGGTGCAGTGCCTTGCTCAAGGTCTCAAACTTCAGTCCGTGTTACATTGAGGTGTGGGAGAGCACTAGATATTCACTCCACCCACCAAATCCCTAGCCGACCTTACAACTCAAAGAACCATTGGCCACGACTTCCCCAATTCTTGAATGGACTAATGATGTAAGTGTTATTATCATAAAATATTATAAACCGCAAACTTCTACAGTCTTTAATGGTTGAGTTGATACATGAGTTTAGCAGATCTACGTCCTCACTGAAGTCAGGATCCAACAGACGCCATTAATGCAGATGTCACATGATGCTGACTTATAATTCAGAAGCATGCTCTCATAGCAACCAACTAGGAATGCGGAAGTTTCCAGATAGGTACTAGGACTCTAATACGTCACCTCAGAGGACTCAAATCCTACGACACACACCACGCTCAGGCCATCCCAGTATCAGAAGAACACCGTGTGTGTGCAGCGTGGAACCCTCCAGAGTCCAGTAGGGAACACACTGGTAACGCAAAGCGTGTCAGTTTTACAATTTCCACCTTCCTCCCTCGAAAGGTCTCCTCGTAAACGTACGAACTTACACTCCCATGGCTCCTTAGAGCAATACAATTCACAAATAACTCTAAATTGCACAACATTGATAAGATAGGCCATAAAGTAACTTCTATTTAGATACATAACGAAATCCTCACAGGAATCTACGCACTTCACCCTAGACCCTCGGCTGGCCACAGTCAGGGCAGATAGATTTACAGCGAACCGCGATTCTGCCTGATAGACCTCTGCCTTTTTAGGGAATTAGAAGTGCCAAAATGTAAAATGATTTAGATATTTATTTTGTGTATTCTTGTCAAAAAATATAAGTCTCCGAAGCACTATTTACAATTTGCAACTCAAGATATTTTGCAGAGGACACGAGTTTGATTTACGGCTAGGCTCAGTTTTATAACCAGACACGAGGTTAAAAAGAAAGGCTGTTTTTATTTCAGCTGTAACTAGTCTGAAACTCCACTTTGGCTGAAATATTGAGTGTGAGTTACATTAAGGTTCAAGCCAAGAGTCGGTTATCAGTTACTTCTCTCAGCCCTTCCTCCCGTAATAATTATGGGTAACTTTAGTCCCGGACAGAGCTTGGACTTCTTAAAACATTTCCTGGTGTCACTCCGCTTCAGTGTAATTGATAAACCATATGAACTGTCATACATTCATATGTTTCAGCCCTTGTCCTGACATTTGGCCTCTTCTGGTTTCTTTCATGGTATGTCAGTGTCCTACTGTTGAACACAAAAACTTGTTCTTTTTTTTACTACCACTCATAATGGCGTATATAACCTTGAAGGCTGATGAGAATAACTCTTTCCAGGTCTCTGAAGGCCCTATAACCTTCTGTACATAAGAAGTGCAAATGAGTTTGGTGTACTAAAGCCCTGGATAATGTAGATGATCTCGTGAGTCCACATAGTGTGTATATACTGTGAGGAACAGTGGGAAAGACAGAACGAGACTGTGTGCTATCAATGTCAGGTTGTGAAATTTAACGTGAGGGAACTTTAGCCAGGAAAATAATTCGGCATAATGGCCGGGTGGAGAGGAAGGCACAAACACCTCACTTTGTATTTGCGGTTCAGTTTGACATCATTGTTGCATTTATAGCGATTCGTGTTTGAGTGCGTCAGGCTGTAGGTGTGTGTTCGTGTGCTCTTGCTCACAATTGTCACGTCACACTCGACATGTTTCCTGTGATCTTTCACGTTGATGTCGAGAAAGTTGCGGTGAGGGCATCGGAACATGTCATTGGTTTACGTAAAGTTATGTGTGATTCTTTTGTTTGACATTTTATTCCTATTTGAAGTTCAAGCTCTTTTCCGACCCTGTGCTGGGAAACAGGCTGTTCCACACAGTCAATCTATCTTTATCTATGTTGTTTTTGAAGGGATAAGCTCTATAAAGACACCTTTTCCTTTCTATTTTCAACCATGTGTGTTTCCATTTCAAAAAGGGTATTTGTATCCATTGTAACAAAAAGGGAGTATCCCCACCTACCTGAGGGGTGTAGCAGGGATCGTAGGTCGGTCAGTTCCTCTCAGCTCCCCCTTTTAGTGCTCCAGATCTCCCACAGCTCCTCACAGAGGTAAAGAGTATTTATGTTGTAAATGATAGCTTATATAAACCAAAAATGAGAAAGTGCAATGCATGAGTTAGAAAGAATAATGAGAAAGACAGAAAAACAAAAACAAACCAAAAAAAAAGTGTCAATGCTGTAATTTTAAATCCACATTCTTCCATGCTGAAACTATATTTTTGTAATATTTTGTTAGCAGCACACTAAAAAAAACAGATACACTGTAAAGTTTTCATCCACATATTTATGTAAAGTTTAGGATATTGCCAAAAAAAAAGAAAGATAAAACATGAGAACACATTTGAATACTTGTTTGTTATTTGTTAATTAGATGCATACAATTGGAAACACATTTACAGAATTCATTCCTACTCACATTAGCAAATAGTTTACCATATGTTTATCAAACTGTATGTAATCATTGACTGTAGCCATGTGTCTGTCTGTGTCCATGTGCTTGTGTGTGTGTGTGTGTGAGTGAGTGAGTGAGTGTGTACACTCTCTATATGTGTGGCACATGGCTGGTTAAGCAGATACAGAAACAGAAGCTTGTTTCCTAATTAAAGTGAACTGATAAAGGCAGTAGCCCAGTATAGCATGCCAGGCAGTGCCAGCCTGCTCTGTGCCTACTGATAGTGCTTTAGAGATGAAAGCTCTGTTAAAGACTGTTTAATGTCCCTCTCAAAGACCTGCTTTATAAAATCCCCTCAGATCACACCACAGAGAACTTTTAATGGGTTCAGGATATTCAGTTCAGGGTCCCAGGAGGAGCAGAGAGAGTCTAAACTATCAGGCTTCATTAGTTTGGTAAAGGAGGACTTGATATGCATAATGTGCTGTTTCTTTATGAGAGTAAACTCTTTTAAAATACTGTCAGAATGCTCGTTGTCATCTGCAACCACTGTATTTATTCATTGTTCTTCATCTTGGGGATACACTGATATTAAAGTCGGCATGACATGAAAACTCACCCTATCTTCTAAAGCTTTATTTTTCTAAATCAGTCTTATCTTATTGTGAATGATTCATTCATGCAGATGTTTGCCTTTAAAAATAATTATAACTTTAATTCTAATTTAAATCATGATCTTCCAGTGAAATGAGACTTCTCTCTGGTGAGTCATTTGCTGCGACTTCATTTCAAGTCCCCTCCCTTCTTCTAATTCAGTGTAATAGTTAAACATTAAAAAAAAAAAAAAAAAAAAAAAAAAAAAACTTTCCTGTCCGACATATAAAATGGCTAATTGATAAATTCTATACCCAAAAAAAAGCCCCTAAACACAAATTTTTTGTCCAAGTAATTAGAAGTAACGCTTACTTGTACCAACACTAAATACGTTTCTAAAGTTTACAAGTCCAATCTTGAAGCATAATATTACCATTATACACCGTCATTAAAAATGTATGTTATTGAGATTTGCTCAATTTGCTTATAACAGTGCTACCGAGACGGTAATGATTTAGTGTAAAAATAGGTGGAAAGAGCGCTGAAACAAATTAATACCAATATTTATATATCCGAGTGTGAGTGATTGTTTGTAATAATAATAAGAGAATAATACTCTCAGTCTGATATGTTTTGCATCCAATCACGCTCTTCGTACTAGAGAACGTTGAAATTAGGTTTAGTCTGTAATCACAAAACAAATTGCCCATTGTTTCAATTTGTTAAGCAATTGTGTTAGAGTTATTTTCCACTCATAATTTGTTATTTCTGAGAAGAACAACACACACTTAGATGGCTGATCTGTGTGTACACTCAGAGCTGGATGTCTCTATGCTGGCGATAACAAAATAAACCTCTTAATGCCACACAGCCGGACCACAGCGTCTGACAAAACATATCACCAGCATCAATGACCGCATCCGAGCCATTCATCACATTCCTCACTCGCCGCGCTATCTTTTGGCATGTTTTCCGAGGCACTAGAATTAGATCCTAAATGATACCATCTTGCAGGAAAGAGGTGAGAATTAGGGGTAGTTCACAATAAAATAAATTCTGTCATTTACTCAACCTCATTTATTCCAAAGCTGTATGACTTTCTTTCTGTGGAACACAAAATAATATATTTTGAAGAACGCTGGATCCCAGATATTTGTTCGCATTTTTCAAAATATCATCTTTTATATTCCACAGCAGAAAGAAAGATATAGATTTGTAAATTTTTTTGATAAACTATCCCTTTAATTATATTATTTTAAAGGCGAAATCTGTGCACTTAAATACCGATAATGTCCAAAGCAGTACTAACTCATTCAGTGTCAACACTGGTACAGTGTAGGCCTATTTCACACTCAGTGTGAGAGTGATTAATTCATACTTTAAGGATGTCTTTACAGAATGAGAGCAATTCTTTACACTATTCTTTCAATGAATCATGTGTGAACTCCAGCCACCACTGAAATAATGATGGTATAATAGCAGCTAACGCAGAACGCCAGATTACCTCATATTTATAAATGTCTACCACAGAGCTGTAATCTGCTGTGACAGAGAAACATGTGAGGAGCGCAGCAGCGACTCCTTCCATGTAATGCAACAAATGCAAGATTCCCCTGTTGTGTGTGCGCTGTGAATAACTGCGATAATCACGGGACAATGACTTCATTTATCAAGCCAGCCCAGCAGCCTTGTACAGTGTGATTAAAGTGCTTTGCATTTTCCGAGCTTATTTTAGGTTTTAGGGCAGGAGGAGACAGAAAAGTGTATCAAGGAAAAGAAGTGGTCAACAAGGACATACAGTGGGTACGGAAAGTATTCAGACCCCCTTAAATTTTTCACTCTTGTTTATATGCAGCCATTGCGAAACTCATTTAAGGTTGTATTTTTTTGTCCTCATTATGTAACCACAGCGTGCAAGCAGACCCATATTTGACAGAAAAACACAGAATTGTTGATTTTTGCAGATTTATTAAAAAAGATTAACTGAAATATCACATGGTCCTAAGTGACCCTTTGCTCAGTATTTAGTAGAACCCTTTTGATCTAATACAGCCATGATTCTTTTTTGGGAAAGATGCAACAAGTTTTACACACCTGGATTTGGGGATCCTCTGCAATTCCTCCTTGCAGATCCTCTCCAGTCCTGTCCCCCCCCAGGCGTGGTTGGATGGGTAAAGACCGTTGGTGGACCAGCCATTTTTAGTCTCCACCTCCAGAGATGCTCAATTGGGTTTATGTCAGGGCTCTGGCTGGGCCATTCAAAACAGTCACAGAGTTGTTGTGAAGCCACTCCTTCGTTATTTTAGCTGTGTGCTTAGGGTTATTGTCTTGTTGGAAGGTAATCCTTCGGCCCAGTCTGAGTTCCTGAGCACTCTGGAGAAGGTTTTTTCGTCCAGGATATCCCTGTACTTTGGATTCATCTTTCCCTCGATTGCAACTAGTTGTCCTGTCCCTGCAGCTGAAAAGCACCCCCACAGCATGATGCTGCCACCACCATGCTTCACTGTTGGGACTGTATTTGACAGGTGATGAGCAATGCCTGGTTTTCTCCACAAATAACGCTTAGAATTAAGGCCAAAAAGTTCTATCTTGGTCTCATCCGACCAGAGAATCTTATTTCTCAACATCTTGGATCCTTCAGGTGATTTTTAGCAAACTCCATGCGGGCTTTCATGTGTCTTGCACTGAGGATAAATAAAGCCCGACTGGTGGAGGGCTGCAGTGATGGTTGACTTTCTACTACTTTCTCCCATCTCCCGACTGCATCTCTGGCGCTCAGCCCCAGTGATCTTTGGGTTCTTCTTTACCATACTCTCCCAAGCTCTTCCCCCCGATAGTCAGTTTTCGGCCCCCCGGACCGGCAAGCTCTAGGACGCGTTTCCTGTCGTGCCAAAACCTTCTTCCATTTAAGGATTATGACTGGCACTGTGCCTCATTAGTACCTTACGTGCCGCCAGAAATTGTTTTATTGTAACCATTACGGAAACCAGAATCTGTGTCCTTGCATAAAACCAATATCGGTCTCATGAGCTCTTCCGTCAGATTCCTTCGACCTCATGATTCATTCAGTTGCTCTGACATGCCTGTTGTAGCTGTAAGGTCTTATATCATCACAGGTGTGTGCTTCCCTATCCAGATCCAAAATCAGATAGCAAACACAGCCTGACCTCACAATAAGGTGTAGAACCATCTCAAGGATGTTCAGAAGAAATGGACAGCACCTGAGTTTAAATATATGAGTGTCACAGCAAAGGTTCTGAATATTTAGGACCATGTGATATTTCATTTTTTCATTTTTTCTTTTTTAATAAATCTGAAAAAATGTAAACAATTCTGTGTTTTTCTGTCTATATTGGGTGCTGTGTGTACATTAATTAGGGAAAAAAAATTACTTAAATGATTTTAGCAAATAGCTGCAATATAACAAATAGTGAAAAATTTAAGGGGGTCTGAATACTTTCCGTACCCACTGTAATTAGAAGATAAACTAGATTCACAAGTCCTTCAGCACTCTCAGTCGTTTATTGTAGTTATTTATACATTCTGCAATTGTCTGTTCAGATGACATTGCCCTCAGAACTGAAAACTCGACTTATTTTGTGAAGTGCTGATTTTTATTTTTCAAAAGGTTCACAGCCAGAATTCCATGCCCTAATGCTAAAATCACAGTGTAGTTAATGTGTATTACTGTATTCCATCGTCCGCCAGCCTCCTGACGAATGACTTCCTCTCATTGTCATTGCGACACAGTTACGCCGTTCAGCTAAATGATGATAGTCTCATTCACCTCGCCAAACAATAGCCACACTGGATGTTAAATATAGATTTGATGACTGAAGGTAATTTTTCACATGGAGAATAGTGATGTGTAGCTTCTGTAACTGTGTGTTTCCCATGTGTATTAGCTCTTACTGTTGTAAACAAGGGATATGTGATGGATGGAAATGGGGAGATTGAAAAAGAAAAAAAAGAGAAAGGGAGGATCAGAGCTTCCCTTCCTGTGGGAGGACAGTCATGGCCCTGAAGGGATGAGCTGGATTGAGGGATAAGAACGGAAGAAGAAGAATCCCAGTTGGAATATAAGAGGCCAGGGAGAGATGGAAACTGATTCTGCATTGATTATCATAACAGATCCCACCTTTTTACCTTTTATTCTTTCGCACTCACACCTTCACTGCATCAGAGAATGACATTCTTTACTGTATCACTTAGAAGAAGTTGAGTTGAGGAAGAGGTCTCGACTTCTTCTGTTCTGCTCATCCACAGGTGTTTGACCTCTGCCTTTATGAATTTGGTGATACAGTGTTTTAAGTGTAATCAATCCCAAGGCCCAATAAATTGAACATTAGCTTTTTTGAAACGTACAGAATACATTCTGAAACAAAGTGTAACTACACCACATTAAATATTACATTAAATTAATAAATAATTAAAATATTTTATGTTGTGCAAAGTTTATTGGAGAATACCATTAACTAGTAGGTCACAGTTTTCAGCAGCTGATTTATGTCTGATATACATTTATACTGTATATTGTTAGCATTAGATTAAAAATGCATTTTTTTTTTAAATAATTTTTTCCAATAAAGTGTGCACAACAAAAATGTATTTAAATTATTTGTTAAAAAAGATAAATTGTCAGATTTAATTCAGTGTAGTTACAAAGAAACTCTCATAATTTCAAAATTAGATATGTCCAAAATAAACACTAACACTCACACTTTTGCAAAAAAAAAAAAAAAAAAAGTGGTACTTCGAGTCATTGACCTCAAGCAACCCCTTGCCACTCAACATATTGCCCCCCTCTCTGGCTAAATTGTACAGCACTATGGTAAATCGCACAAAACATTAAACAGAACTGAATGCCATTTTCAGCTCCATGCATGGTTACATGCCTTTCTACGGTTTAAGAGAAGCTTTTATAGACTTTAATGACACCTTCAGACTCCCATAAATACAGAAATAGTGGCTGATATACTGCAGCGAGCCATGCCATTTGAGGGGGGGGGGGCTATTTCCACTAACAGACTCAGACTTAGTCCGCCATTGGTTGGAGGAGTTTCATAGTTTTCAAACAGTGATTGTCATTTAAAATATTTAAGAATATGAATGTATACAAAGGTTTGTAATTAGCTGTATTTACAGGATGCCTTAATCACAGTGGCATATATTAAAAATTAAAATTACTTCTAAATGCATTTTTTGTTTTGTCCAGTTTATTGGGAAAGTTCAATGAATATTAAGTTATAATTTTATTTAAGCAGCGAGGTCTTCAAACATTGTCATTTGGACAATATGAGAAAAATGGATGTGTAAAATCTTTAATCTATCCATATGCTATCCATACTCGCTTTTGTTTATTTTTGTATTCAATGTCTTTGTGTGGCCTGAGGCTAAAAGCCTCCATATGCATGCACTAGATTCGAAAAGTGTCAAGCATACTCTGTAAATGCTGACACACACACAAACATAAGACAAATGCGCACACATGGCTTTGTCTCAACACATACATATGACACAGAGCTGTTGCAGTGGTTAAACAGTTTATTTTTTTCATCAGATTTCTAAAGTTAATCTATATACAGGTCCAAATTTACTCCTTTCTCCTGGCAATATTTTGTCTTACTAGCAAGTAGCACAAGAAGCATGAATGCTTCCCATATAGAGATTTATAAGGAGTTGTGTGTGAGACAGACCCCCTTCTTCTTCCTCTGTAAAGTTGAGATTGAGCCTACCTCTCGGTGGGTTCAAGCTAATACATTAATTACCTCTTTCTGTCTTTTTCCGTCTCTCTGAAGTGGTGGAAGCATTCGCGGGCTGCAGGGCTGAGAGAGAGACAGATTGCAGTAGTGAGGTGTTGATAATGGGCTGGATGAATGTGTGAGCCGCAGCTAATCACCCTTATCCCAAACTCCCCCCAAAGCAGATAGAGCTGTTCAACTGCCCTGACTGTGGCCCGCAAGATGGATGGCACACACGCTGCTGTCAGTACAGACCAAACGCTCACACACACAAGACTGTCTTGACAAGGAGTGGAAAAGAAGACGATATGGGTGAGGGAAAGACATGAGCATCTTAAAATTATTGTACACAAATATGCACACTGAAACAATAGACAGGTAATGCCTGCATTCACATTCAAATAAGATTTCTCTCCTTTCTTCTGTTTTTGTTATAATGTCTTTCTCCGTTTCTGTCTGTTTCTTTGTTCTCAGTATTCTCGATGGTCTAGCTTATGACATGCATGCAAATCATCAAATTACAGGGCGGCAGGCAAATGCTAAGGGAAAAAAAATACAACAGAAGGGAGAAAATGTTTATTTTTAATGCACATCAAATGTTTGTATTTTATATACTCATATACCAACCAAACATTAATTAATTCATTTATTCATTCATTTATGTATTTTTATTTTATTATTATTCTTATCATTTTACTTAACTTCTCAAACACTTTTTGTCTCTCTCTCTCTTTCTCCCTCTGCTCTTATTTTTCTTTACTTTTATAACCATGTTACTTATTGGTTCGGAGGCTTAGTTTTGACACTCCATATATGAGTGAGAGTTGTCCTGCAGAACTGCGCTTCGAAGAAGACCAAGTGCAGATGGAGAACTGTGTTAATACAAGTGGACATGCTTTGGATGAGGGCAAATGCACATAAACAACACACGCACAGTTACTTCAGACTGGAAAATGAGATTTCATAGGCTTTTAATACTGTTGGTATTAAAATTGGCACAGGTGTCTCTCTGTGTATGACCGACTTGTGGTGGTGCGCTTGCAGAACCCAGCATCAGTCCACAAACCCATCAGTCAGAACATTTACATGCACTTTAAAAGTTTGATTTCATCTAGACTAAAACAAAAGAAATTAATGCTTTTATTAAAAAGTAAAGATATTTATTTGAAGATATTTATGTTACAAAAGATTTATAGGTTTCACTGCATTTCACAGTATGTGTACTTAGATGTACTTACAGTGTATATACCTAAGAAAGCTCTGGTAATATAAGGTAACTACATGGGGTAGGGTTAGGTTTAGGGGTATAGGTTCAAGGTTAGTACCTAGTTATTACCTAGTTATTGTAATTACTATAATAAGTACACATATGTACATGGGGAACAGGACTGTAAAATAAAGTGCTACGGATTTCAAATAAACGTTGTTGTTTGAACTTTATATTTATCAAAGAATCCTGAAATAAAATGGATCACGTTTTCCCACAAAAATATCAAATAGCACAACTGTTTTCAACATTGATAATACTAACATTACCCACCCCAAACTTACTGTACTTGGACAGAGAGGTGAAGACTGTAAAGCAGTGCAATGTAAAGTCACAGCATATCATATTTTGATACTTTTAAAATAATGTATTAAGGTCCTTTAACAGTTCCATCACATTGAAAAAACAAAATATGTCCCTTTTTATTTGTCGAAATACACCACGTTAGAAAAGAAGTAGATTGATCAATGCCCTCTGATTTCCATGAGGGTTTCCATAGTGTTTTGGTAGCGTGTTAATTGCTTCTCTCTATGTTTCATATGCTCACATGCCTCCCTGTTTAATTGCCCGGTATTAGCACTGTGACTTGTGCCGTTTAGCTGCTCTGTCCCTGGAGTTCAACGGGCCGGATTTAATTAACGGAAGGTCAACACCTCAGTACACACAAACACAAGTATAAGGGTACCTGTAACACACTGAGGGAATCATTGAGCATCATTTAATAAACACATATACACACACACAAGTTTACATATATCCCTCTGCCGTATAGTACATAAAACACACCATATCCTCTGAGGGTCTTTAGAGTGAGAATACGTCCTTTGGCAGTGTTGGGGGTAACGAATGTCAAGTAATGAGAGTTACGGAATCAGATTACTTTTTTCACGTAACTAGTAAAGTAACGCATTACTTTTTAATTTACAAGAGAATGTCTGAGTTACTTTTTCAAATAAGCAGTTTGGGGGAAAATACTTTTTCCCCCAAATTATTGATTGACAGCTCTCCTGTCCCCATTTTGAGAGAAATCAGAAGATGTTACTGTAGTTCTAAAATAAATATGAATATGCATTAATCATCTCACCACAAAAAAAAAAAAAAAAAAAAAAAAAAAAAAAAAAAAAAACACAATTCATGTATTCCTCAAATCCAAATAAAAAAAATGCAACTCATAATATTATGCAAACCTGCAATAATTAAATGTTAAACCACACAAATATCCTTTATGTATTTAATCCCATTCTATTAACCAATGTATTTGCTTCTGAGCTTCGATGATCCAGTTCAAGCGTACTAATAAGCAAATATTACTCTAGACAAACATTTGTGTGTCTTTTATTGCGGAAGTGTGTTGAAATTTCTTCTGCATTCTACTGTATGGACGTACATTTACTTTCCCTTCAGCCTGAGGCTTACTCGTTTCCCTTTTGGTGTGAAAAGGCTTTTATATTTGCCAAAAATAGAACTTTTTATATTAAAAACAATCAAGCCCTGCTTATATTTAAAAAGTAACGCAAAAGTAACGCAACATTACTTTCCATAAAAAGTAACTAAGTAGCGTAATTAGTTACTTTTTTATGGAGTAACGTAATATTGTAATGCATTACTTTTAAAAGTAACTTTCCCCAACACTGCCTTTAGGTAATCTCTGAAACCGAGCTCTAATCCGTACTGTTGGTAACACAAGGCCCGAAATGAAATCCCATTAGCCCCTGAAACAGGCCCTCTCTGTTTACCTTCTTTCTTTCTCTCTGCGCAAAAGGGTCTGCTTATTCTGGGTCTTCAAGGCACTCTTTTTTTTTCTCATTCGGACTTTTCTTCATTCTTTACTGTTTGGGCTTGTTTTGCCATTTCAAAGAGACTTCTAAAAATGGCCACCACAGTTCCCTTTGTAGACGAGAGCCAGCTGCCCATCCTGGCAGCGAGTGAGCGAGCCCCGTCACCCCCCGTGCAGCCCAGTGTCCTCTCTTTCCTGCTCTTTCATCAGCTCAGAGGAAGAATTTCAGCTATGATGACGGCTTCACAAATGTCCCCAACTCTTCTTCTATCACTTCCACTATAAATAGGCCAGGATCAAGAATTCCACACATACCTTTACTCGCCTTTTGAAGACTGATGGGACAAATCCTTTGTGTCATTAATCTCTTAGAGAGCAACCCTGGCAAGAGGTTTTACATTGCAGCTTTCTGCCACCTGTGTTCCACCCAGGTCAGACAGAAGCTTGTCAACCCAACTGTTAACAAACTGTTCCTCGTGTCCAACACATAATTGGGCCCTAAAACACACACATCCGTGCATTTGAAAGTTCCCCCACCTGGGCTACACGCTCACAGGCCTTGGAGCTGTTTTGGCTGTCATCTCACCTGCCTCATTTTTTGCACGTTTTCACCATTTGATGTGGATTTAAATGTAGCACAGTAGGGCTGTATAAAAGTTTAACGCCACAGCTAGGTCACTTCTCCTTGGGCGTGCATTGTGCTTTTTACAGTTCTCCTATTAGTCAGCTCAGCGAGGGAAAATTTCACTGTAGCTTTTCATTGATTTATGTCAATGGCCATTAGGCTGCCTTTGCAGGTTTTAGTTTTAATAGGAACTTGCACCCGACTGGTGTGGTGGTAAATGACCTGAGGTTATTAATTTGATGGTTAATTAGGAAAGTTTGTTTCTTGTAAAGCGGCAGCGCTTCTTTAAGCTGCCCTGTAAAGTTTTATTGGAGCATACAGCTGACCTGCGATTGGAGATGTGTGTTTGAGGCACACACTGACTCACCATCTCAGCTCCTGACTGCTGTTAATTTTATATCTGTCCAATAAAAAGCAGCAAGGGCTGGACAAGTACGAGTGTGTGTGTGCATGTAAAAACCCTGCACATACAGTACTCACACACACAAACGTGTATAGTATTATTCCCTGCTGTTCAAAAATAGCTTGTGAACAGAGAGCTCTGCCTTTTTGACTTTCAAAAAGCTGTATGAAGTCCATTTGTATATAAAAGAGCATAAAATAGACTGTTATATAACCAATCTTCGTTTTCAAATAATATTTAGTGTATATTATTTGTTTACTTTTGTCCTATATGATTAATTTACCTAGGGATGCACCAATATTGACATTTTGGGCTTATAAACTGATAAATATTTTAATTACATTATGGCAGAAAACTGATAAATAGCTAATATTATAATGCATAATATTATAAATGCCTATATTGAAAATCTATACTGTTTTTCTAAAGACATAAAAATGACATGCTTAAAACTCTTAATTTAGGCATCACATTATAATGTACAGTATGACATATGAAGATTCATTATAATTTGTTAATGATTTTTCCATTCGCGAGTGTTAAGGAATTCTTTGTTTTTTTTTAAATATTAACTTTAAGTGAGTGTTAGGTGATGGCAAAGTAACTCAACATCAGCTGATGCAATAAATGAGAAATGTATATATATATTATACAGTGGGTACGGAAGTATTCAGACCCCCTTAAATTTTCACTCTTGTTATATTGCAGCCATTTGCTGAAATCATTTAAAGTTAATTTTTTTTCCTCATTAATGTACACACGACACCCCATATTGACAGAAAAACACAGAATTTTTTGACATTTTTGCAGATTTATTAAAAAAGAAAAACAACATGGTCCTAAGTATTCAGACCCTTTGCTCAGTATTTAGTAGAATCACCCTTTTGATCTAATACAGCCATGTGTCTTTTTGGGAAAGCTGCAACAAGTTTTTCACACCTGGATTTAGGGATCCTCTGCCATTCCTCCTTGCAGATCCTCTCCAGTTCTGTCAGGTTGGATGGTAAACGTTGTTGGACAGCCATTTTTTAGTCTCTCCAGAGATGCTCAATTGGGTTTAAGTCAGGGCTCTGGCTGGGCCATTCAAGAAGTTGTTGTCACAGAGTTGTTGTGAAGCCACTCTTTTGTTATTTTAGCTGTGTGCTTAGGCTTGTTGTCTTGTTGGAAGGTAAACCTTTGTCCCAGTCTGAGGTCCTGAGCACTCTGTTGAAGGTTTCCGTCCAGGATATCCCTGTACTTGGCCGCATTCATTCATCTTTCCCTCGATTGCAACCAATCGTCCTGTCCCTGCAGCTGAAAAACCACCCCACAGCATGATGCCTGCCACCCCACATGCTTCACTGTTGGGACTGTATTTGACAGGTGATGAGCAGTGCCTGGTTTCTCCACACATACTGCTTAGAATTAAGGCCAAAATGTTCTATCTTGGTCTCATCAGACCAGAGATTTTTATTTCTCACCATCTTGGAGTCCTTCAGGTGTTTTTTTAGCAAACTCCATGCGGGCTTTCATGTGTCTTGCAACTGAGGAGAGGCTTCCGTCGGGCCAATCTGCCATAAAGCCCCGACTGGTGGAAGGCTTCAGTGATGGTTGACTTTCTACAACTTTCTCCTATCTCCCGACTGCATCTCTGGAGCTCAGCTACAGTGATCTTTGGGTTTTTCTTTACCTCTCTCACCAAGGCTTTTCTGCCCCGATAGCTCAGTTTGGCCGGACGGCCAGTTCTAGGAAGGGTTCTGGTCGTCCCAACGTCTTCCATTTAAGGATTATGGAGCCACTGTGCTCTTATGACCTTAAGTGCCGCAGAAATTTTTTTGTAACCTTGGCCAGATCTGTGCCTTGCTACAATTCTTTCTCTGAGCTCTTCAGGCAGTTCCTTGACCTCATGATTCTCATTTGCTCTAACATGCACTGTGAGCTGTAAGATCTTATATAGACAGGTGTGTGGCTTTCCCTAATCAAGTCCAATCAGTAATATTCAAACACAGTTGGACTCAAATGAAGGTGTAGAACCATTTCAAGGATGATCAGAAGAAATGGACAGTACCTGAGTTAAATATATGAGTGTCACAGCAAGGGTCTGAATACTTAGGACCAGGTGATATTTCAGTTTTTCTTTTTTAATAAATCTTAAAAATGTCAACAATTCTGTTTTTTTCTGTCAATATGGGGTGCTGTGTACAATAATGAGGAAAAAAAATTTACTTAAATGATTTTTAGCAAATGGCTGCAATATAACAAGAAGTGAAAATTAAGGGGTCTGAATACTTCCGTACACACTGTAATATAAATATATACATATTTATATATATCTATATATTATATATATAGGATTATATATATTACCTATATATTGATTGCTTTTATTATTATTTGATAATTTTGACCACCCTCTGCGTTAGAAAGCAGACATTTGTACATTCATTTATACACACACTCTGTCTTTCTACCAGTATATGTGTGTGTGTGTTTACAGAAAGTACATTTGTGGCACAAAAAGTCAAAGAAGGAAGGACCCTGTGCGTTGTCTTGATTACCTCCCCTAGGGAACCCTCACTGTGAAACCACTTTAAAGATAAATACCCAAATGATGTTTTCAAACTGTGGTCGCCTCGGCGCGAAGTTGAAACAATATCAGTGAGGTAAGGGAAATGAGAGTTGAATGGCACTGTTTACAGTTGTTAGCTGTTCACACATAACCAGCAAATTCCAACATAAACATCCACTCAGGGCATGTAAAAGCATAAACTATTAATAAGCCCTTTTATCCTTGCCTGAGACTGTGTGCGTGGCCCCCCGAGAAAAGGCTAATCTGGCCCTCATTTTCAATTTCATTCTTATTCTTCGTCTCTCCCACACACCTCTCCCTCGATTCAGGGTTAATGACTCTCATCCTTTCCCCCCTCCTTTTACAGTAGACCAACAATCCATGACCTCAAAATACCCTCAATGTTTGTGTGCGTGTCATGGTCATGGTACCTCCATTCCATGCCATATTTCAAAAACATGCTAGTTCATGCATCTGACACAAAAGTTAGCAGGTTCAAGAACAGTTTGAGCCAGGCATGGTGTGTTTCTCATACTTTGCAGTGCTCTGTGTATTTGCATACGAGCTTCAAGGAACCGCTTTCATGTCAAAGCCAAGAGCAGAAGAGTCTTCCACTTGAGGATCGCTACCACTAGTCATCCTCCTTCAGGTTTCAAGAACGCAGCGTGTGAGAGTGTGTGTGTTGTTAGCTTTCCATTATTTCTCCATGAAATAACATCTGAGGACATCCTTTACCCACTGATGTACAATAATATGACAGCATATGGCTATTGCTTACACAACCTGAGCAATAACTCAACCCTTGAACTTCAAACCAAGGCCCTGTTTTCCCTTTTCTTCTTCAGCCGGAGCTGATGGGAGTTGACACATCTCTTTTACCCCGCACTAAGAGTGATTGAGAGCAAAGAATAAAGAGAAGATGGCGGCAATAAACACCATGCCTTTCTTTTCTCTCCCTTCTTCCCTCTTTCATCTTTTGTTCTTTTACACCAAAGTTTTTTTCATCACATCCTCTTCTGATTCCAGGTCTGGATGCCTCTTCAGTCCGCTGGCATGTGGCAGATGGTTGCCCAGTTTGTGGTCTCCTCTCCTCGAGCTCTCGTCTACCTATCAAAACATGGCACCCTGATCACATGACCTCCAACAGCGTCATGTGATTTGGAAGAGTCTGTCCGTTTCTCATTAAGAAAGATTTACTGATTCTAAACAGCATCCAGTGGTTTTACAACCAGCTGACTTTTCTTTACTCACTTACTTTCTCAACTTCCATTTGTAGTTTGTCTGTGAAACTGTCTGTTCTTCATAACAGATCTGTATTTGATGATTACAGTGGGTAAATAAAATATTACAACATGGGATTTCATGTGGGAGCAGTCACAATATGTTTTTGCCATACTAGACTGTAGAAGGTTCATTAATCAAATCCCTCAGGATGTTAGCGACATCGCTTTTTGTTCAGCAAATCATTATTTCATGGTCAAAAAATTCTTCCAGCCCATATATGGGCAAACTTTAGATCAGAAACAGACCAAGGCGAGCCTACAAAGTAGAGTGGACAGCAGGGCAGAATGAAAAATCGTATCCCCACTAGAGGTCTGCATGCGAGGGATGGAAAGAGGGCGAAAGAGCTGGATCAGTAATATCCCTTTCACAGGGTGGAAGTTGGGATGGGAGGGAAATGGCAGCTCCCAGGGAAAGCCAACAACTGGCCATCATTCTGACCGCTTGTCCTCATCAATCACTCGCATTTGTTGACCAAGCAACATGATGTCACTATTCATTTCATGCATTCCTCTAATGTGGACTCAGGGGGAGTCCACCATTCTCTGTGGGTATTTCCTGTCCCATTGCATTCTGGGATATGTCTGTTTCCTTCAAGAAGATCATTTAGCTTTTAAAAATGAGCGCTCTCTCTCTCTCCCCGTCCCTTCCTTTATTTTGCTTTCTTCTTTCTCTATCTTCCTTTATAATTCTGGCCGTTTTCACTTTTTTTACATAACACATTGGTGTTCTTGTTAATTGAAAAATATTAACATGAGGTCTCAACAAATGGATTTAAAAATAATAATAATGAAAAACCAATGAAGTCCCTCCTAACATTTTTCTCGATAATCTGTTTCACTTAGATGCATGACACAGTATGGACTAAAAAATCTGTCACATCTTTCATTACATCGCAAAGTTTTATCTACAAAATATGTTTTCTAAAATTGCTTTTCTTTACACATACACACATACACACACACACAAAAACATTCAATTTCAATGCCATATCAGTTCCCAAGAGGTTAAAATCAAGTCCCGCATTATACTTTTTTTCACAATCTAATATATTGTTTCTTCTGGAAATGCGCCACAGTTTGTAAGTAAAATGGCTTGCAAATGACAGTACACGACTACTTCACATTGTGGGATTTACCTAAAGCTGCTTCTCATCCTCTTCTCTTATTTTAGTCGTAGTCTGCAGGTTTGCAGCTGGGTTGAGCGAGAACCTCTGATGGCTGCTGCTTATTTGTGGAAGGATGTGGCATGCCGAAATGGCCTTTTGATCAAATCTGACTTCTCCTGAGCAGACAGAGCTGCTGTAGGCTGTGATCAGTGCTCCTGTGTCTCATTTGAAAGAATGGTGTCAGCGTGTTGACAAGCCGCTGATAAGTCAGTAGCTTCTAAAGAAAACAGTTTAAAGGCAGATAAATGCCTCAGGACTTAAACTGTCTGTCTTTGCATACAGATTGTAGTTTATTTTTAGTGATTATGAGAACCTGGTTTAAAAAGGCTTAGGGGATGTTGATTTTAGTAGTCGTACATAAAAGGGGCCCTTGTGCGTGATAACCGTACATGAGCAGCACACGTTATCTCCCCTGACTTTTGTGAAGCCATATTTACTGTCCACATTCATTTCTGTCACTTCCTCTGACTTTGTGTATCTCAGGTTGAACCAGGGCCGGGTGTTCTATAGTGACTTACTGCGATTCTTACTCCGTTCCCTCTCTCGCGTGAGCTCACTTTTCACCTCCCTCCAGCATTAAGAGGCTTAGAGGGAGCTTAGCGCCCAGGTCAAGCTGCCCTTTGGCTTCTACAGCTCTGTTCTTTGAAGTGATGCCAGGTTGACGCGAACAAGCCGCTTCGTTCACAGGTGAGCCGCCCGTGATTTTACCACCAATCCCAGGTCCGTGGCAGGCAGATGGCCTGATTGCCTCCATCCTTACGTTATTATTTTATAGTTTGGTTCTGCATTCCTCCAGCTCAGCCTGTGGTAGACACAGACCCTTCGGTCTTATTGCTTACACATGTCTACTCCTCTTTGCCTCAGCAGGAACAGACAAAACAGAAAGGGGAGGAGGAGGAGGAGGAGGAGGAGGAGGAGGGAGCAGCCTGGCCAAACTCTCCTCCCACCTTGAACTAATCGAGAAGAGGCCGGAGAACCTCAGCCAGGCAGGTCTGTGCCAGTGAGGTTTCAATTTGTAGAGGCATAAACAGATACTAAAGACAGAGTAATGGAGGGGTGATTTATCAAGCTAGTTCACATCAAATTATCACAGCGCCCCCCTGCTGCCTGGCCCTGTATCAACCCTGGTGAAAGGGCAGGCCAACCTCAAGAGAGAAAGAGCGCGAGATTTGGCGTGGTCACAGTTTGTTACCGAGCGCACAAACATGTGTCCTACTGTCTGCTTCTAATCCAACCGTAACACTCACGACCAACCCATCTATGGGAAAATGAGATGTGCCTGTGTGAGAGACGGAGAGTGCAAAGAACAGACGTCATCAAGCTTCTTAAATATTTTAAAGCATAATTTTCTCAGCAACAACAACAACCAAAAAGTCCTATTTTATCCTGTCTCTTTAATCATGTACCTAGGAAAAGTTCGGCTGTACCCCTGAAAGTGTTTGGGTCAGACATGTAAGGCAATTCATCTTCAAATAAACGTATTATTTCTTTGCTGAGAAGTCATGTTTCAATTTTCTCTTTTCGCCGGAACACAGTTATGCCTTTGATCTTTTCCCGCATCAGCCAACACGTGGATAACACATCACTTAAAAGATAAAGGTAAGAAATATGTTCCGTGATGATGTCATCCGGGTGCCTGGGACTGGGGCAAACTGCTGTCCTGGTCTGCATTAGTGTACGTGAGTGGATGTGAAAATGTTGAGTTAGTATGAGGTACGATGTAGATGCGCCCTGGGACTCAGGCTACTGATGTCTGATCTGTAAGAGAAATCAATTACATATTGTCCAAAAGTTAGATCCTCTCTGTAGGAACTTAATCGCATCAGCTCCTGCTCAGACTCATCCCGACAAAGTTTTAGATTTGTCTCTTGTTCCTGTTCATGGCATGTGTATCTCATGTCTCTCTCTCTTTCTCTCTTGCATTTTGATACATTTGTACACTCCTTACAGTTCAGCAGAGAGCCATTCATCATCATCTGACTATGTATCTGTCCCTTTCTGCTTTCTTTGATCAGGCTATTCTTGACATCGCACATCTGCTCCGTGTTTAAAGGCCAGCAATGCCGTAGCTCAAATGCTATTAGCTAGCATAACCCAAAAACAGCTTTACTGGACACTGTGTTCCTCTTGTAATTCTTACAAGCTCTTAGCTGAAATGGCCCAAGAAACTAAGGGGTTTAGAAGCTCAGAATGATTTTTTCCCCTCCAGATGTGTGAATTTAACAAGTATTTATTCTTCTAACGAATAGAGAATAAAGATCAGTGCTGTTTAAAGATACTATGTAGTGTGGCTAAACTGATCCAGACTCATTCTCTGCAACATTGACAAATGGCATCTGGGATTATTATCTACTAAATGATAGTATCTGTGACCTCAGTCGTTCCTTGTCATATTAAAACACTAGTGACAGCATGTGTATATGCTATATAAAATAAATATAAAATGTTATTTTAATGATTTAATATGTGTGTGTGTGTGTGTGTGTGTGTTGTGTTATTTTATATACACAATAACTGTATCCATCAAAAGTTATAAAAAGTAAGACTTTCATATTGTTTACAACCAACCAACAACAAATCAATAATGAAATAATAAGTAAATGCTTTTAAATAAATAAAGCGTTTGAACTTTTTTTCATCAAAGACTTTCCTCCCAAAAAATATATATCATGGTTTTACACAAAAAAGTGAATCTTTTTCAACACTGATAATACTAACAATGAATTTAAAAAAATGAGCACCAATTCGCGTATTAGAATAATTCCTGAAGACTCGAGTAATGATTCATTTTTTAAGCTTTGCCATCAAAAAATACATTTTTAAATATATTACATATAACTCAAAATATATTAAAATATATCAATATGAATATATTATTTCACAATATTACGGTTTTACTATATTTTTGATCAAATGCCGCCTGAGCTAAGAACTTAAAAATAAATAAACACACAATTACAAATCTCGCTTGTTAAGAAGCTTTATGTGAACACAAACATCCCGTCAAAATAAGAGAATGCTTTGGGGAAAAAATAATTTGGTAGATATTTCGGACACTTTCGTTTTTATAAATATAGTATTTACATTTTGGAAAAATCATTGTGATTTACTCAGTTGTAAAAATGAAATATTCTTGTACAATTTAAATAAAAAATTGCAATATTCCTCCCTCACACAAACTGGGTAAGTGTGTACTGTATGTGTTTGTGAGAGAGTGTGTGTTTGTGCTCTCTAACCCTCTGGCCCAGGGCTCTGTCTCCACCCCTTCTCCTTCTAATCAGCCATAATCAAAAGTGAAATGCATTTTTCTAAGGAAGTAGCTGGAAAATTTCACAATCTGCATTTTCTCAGACCAAACTGATTAGAGAAACATTATCCTGCTCGCGCAGTCACTTCCAATCTACCTTTCATCTGTCTCCACAATCACCTAATTATTTAAGCAGTGACCTCACGATGCAGTTTTACTAAAGGATGAAACACATGGCATGACATTTCTGCCTAGATTTCTGCATGATATCTTTGATAATGTGCTATACTCCTTTTGCAGGGAAAATGAAAAGAGAGAAAGCGCATGTGTGTAAACCAGTTTGTGCTTTTTAAGAATCTGTCCAGACTGACAAAATCATATCCGTGCAAATGTGTAATATCTGTAAATCTCTTGGATTGAGAGTGTGTGTGTGTGTGTGTTTGTGTGTATGAGTGCGGTGTGTTGTGTGTGTGTGTTGTGTGTTGTGTGTTGTGTGTGTGTGAGTGTGTATTGTGTATGAGTGTGTGTGTGTGTGTGTTTGTGTGTTGTGTGTGTGTGTGTGTGTGTGTGTGTGTGTGTGTGTGTGTGGTGTTTTGTGTGTGGAAAGGTAATCGGTTTACACTATATAGCCTTTAGCAGTTTTGTTTCCCAGGGGGATATGTGAGAAGTTGAGTTTTGTTATTGAGGGGTCATGATTACAGTAGGGCTTCAGTGGCTCTCTTTGACCTACACTATATACTTATACACAAGAGTCGACTTCCTCCTTTAGGGCACCAAGCACTATATTGAGTATTGACTATATGTCAGGAATGTGCTCACTCTTGCCAAATATTCCCTCAATAAAGACGTGTGAGGTAAAGAGTTTGGACAAAAGCTAAGAATACCTTCAAAATCTAAATCAATAATGTTATACCTCATGCTTAGTTGGATTTGACATGTACAATTATGACAGTAAATGTTTTGGTGGTTTAATTGCAATATTATTTGCAAAATTATTTGTATTTTGTCCTGTATTGTAGAGTACGTGGCCTGAGGTGAAATATGTGTCTGTGGTTTAAACCCCATCAACTCAAACATCAAAAGAAAACAAGCAATCAGCACTCTTTAGAAATGTGTCCGTTTCTCAAAGGGTCCACTTGGGGCCAGGTTAAGAGATCATTTTCACTCTAATGGTCGTCTGGATTGAGTGAGTTTTGACTGAATTATCGGCCCACTAGCAGCTAAAAGAAAGGAAGAAAGCGAGGGAGAGAGAAAAGGGGCTGGGAGAGAGGAGGGGGCAGGCTTTGAACCTGCCGCGGGGTCTGGCCTTCTCAGCCACTCAGACGATAAGAATCCTTAGCTTGACTGAGGGAGTGGTATTTCTTTCATCTCTCTCTCTCTCTCGCTCTCTCTCCTCTCTACTCTCCTCCCTATCTCTGTGCCCGGGGTGATTGTGTCGCTCTTTCTGTTATCGTAGGTGACTGTGTTGAATCATCATGCTTATTTGTACCTGACACCCGATCTGCAAATAAAGCAGCTTTGGAAATGGGCTTTAAAGTGAGAGGGACATTCCTGAGTCTGACCAGAGGGCAGAATCCCGAACCCAGAGGCTCAGTTGAGCCTTGCAAGCAATAAGGGTTGTGACCTCTGCAAGAGTAAGAACACTTCCACTTTTTAAATATTTTTGTCGGGCAGGAGTGAGTACTGCATTTATATATTCACCCTTCTTAAAAGTTCATTATCGGAAATATTCACTTAATGTATGACCCCCCCCTTTTAATAATTGCATTCCAATAAGCCATATAATAGGTTGTCATTACTTACAGTAGCGTTCATAAGTTTGGAATTATAAAAAAATATATATATGTTTTTAAAACAAGTGCTTACCAAAACGGCATTTATTTGTTTAAAGCAGTACAAACAGTAATATTATACAATATTAATACCATTTTTTAAAGGTAAGTTTTGGGTCCCACTTTATATTAGGTGGTCTTAACTACTATGTACTTACATAAAATATAAGTACAATGTACTTATTGTGTTCCTATTGTATTGCAAAACACTTTTGCTGCTATTGAGGTGGGTTAAGGTGTAAGGAATGGGTCGACAGTGTAATTACACATGTAATTAGAAATGTAATTACATGCAGGTATTTTTTTAAAATATAAGTACAATGTAAAAACATGTTTGTACACAATAAGTGCATTGTACCAACTTATTAATTTAAATGTAAGTACATAGGCCAGTTAATATAAAGTGGGACCTAACTTTTTTCTGTTTTAACATATAAAGCTGATTTTCAGCAGCCATTACTCCATTATCACATGATCCTTCAAATGCGGGGATGCATTAAACTGATCAAAAGTACGGTGGCCGAGAGAGCTCAATGCGCTGCAACTTCAGAAAGCGCATGCAAATAGAAAAAGCACCAGCAAATCAAGAAAACATCTTCATCAGTTTGACAGCTGGTGCTGCAAATGCTCACAACGCAAACAAATACAGAAACATGCTGCAAATTCTCACAACACAACCAAATAAAGAATTTTATTTGCAGTGCGTTTCTTTGTTTGTTTGTGTTGTGATTATTTGCAGTGCGTTTCTTTGTTTGGTTGTGTTGTGAGCACTTGCAGCGTGTGTGTTGTCAAATTGATGTTTTAATTTGCAGGTGTTTTTTCTATTTGCAGCGCATTGAGCTCTCTCAGCCACTGTACAAAAGTGATAGTAAACACATGTGTAATATTAAACAAATAAATGCTGTTCTTTTGAACTTTCTAACATAAAAATATGTATCAAGAACCATTATTAATATTTGAGCACCAATAATAAAGCACAAAATTAAAAAGATTATTCAAAAAATGTTGAGCTGCAGTCTATTTATACTTAATTATTAATATTTTATAATTATAGTAATACACTCACCATACAAACATTATTATTAAAATAAATGCATACACTTTTTTTCTTTTTTGTCATTACTGCAAATGCCACAGCACACCTCAATTTTCTCCCTTCCTCTCTTTTTTTGACAGAAGTTAACATTGTGTTAAGTTCCCAAAGTATTCTGGGTGTGGCCACTATACATGGTGTCACACTTCAGTTAACTCGGTTTCACCAAAATGTCAAATTTTCAATCCTAGGTTACGACTAAGAATCTTGTCTTATAGGTGCCCACCAGAGCTCAGTTTGAATCAGAGGAAACTTTATTTATCTCAATAAAGCAAGCTTGGAGATAAATAGCAGAGCTTTGAGTTCTCAAAGAAGCTGAAGTAAGTTATGTAACTCAACAGAGATCATAAGTCAACAGTAATAATTACTATAGGCTTCTTTTGGACTTAACATTAGGTGTGATTTTAGCTTGCTCCTTTTCTCTGGGACTCTGTATTGCACTCTGTCTTTCTGTCTGTTGCTCTCTCTCTCTCGCTCGTTCCCGCTTTCTCTCTCAGCCGTCTACATTGTTTCAATGCGAGAGGAAAAGAGAAATCACATTTCCATCAGGTTAAATTGGGCTGGGCAGTGTTATCAGTCGGGGAGGGGCTGGCTCTGACAGGAGCCTCTCTGGAGTGATTAATAGCTGCTGGGCTGAGGCCAGGCTTTTTCTGCCTGCAATGAGGAGCTGGCTGGAGGGCAGGCCCGATAAGCACTGCTCTTATTACCCCAGAGAAGCCTTGAGTAGGCCACTTTAGCTGGACTAGAAGAGAGGGGGTCTTGCTGTGACAGACTATTTCACTATATGACTAATTGTAACATTCCATATTTACCTCATGAATGGTCAGATTGGCCCAGTTTAACGGTTCACAGCAGCTCTGTGTCTTCCAAAACGCTTTTACAGAGGACTGCCACGGTAGGTGAATGCCGTAGCACAACTGCACTTTAGTAGCTGTTTGTTCAGATTTGTCCACTGGTAGCCATCAATAATATTTCTGATTAGATATTCACAGTGCCTCTGGACAAACAGACCTTCTGCAGACATGTTTTGGTAATCTGTGAAGAATTGTTTTAGCCCAGGGGTGACTCCTGGTGCTGCAGAGAGCACCTGCCTGCAATAGCTCCTCTATGTTTTTATCAGTGTTGTTGTTTTTATGAATGCACGTCGTTGTTGTTGTTTTTACAAAAGTCTATGATCAATATGGATAAAACACTCTCACTGTCTGTACATTAGGAGTTGCTGGTGGAGCTAATGCAGTGACACTGGAGGAAAAAGCTTTCTTTTGCTTCAGGACAACACTACAAACCAGAGCACAACTTATTCTTACAGACAAATCATTCATTCAGCAGCTGACTATAACATTAGCACCATGAGGGACTAGATGGAGAAGGCTACTGACGTTGAGGTATTGTTGTTATTTCAACTATTAGCTTAGTGAAACATATAAATGTTTCATAAATAATGATGAAGGCGGATGAAGGTGAGAGACACATTTTGTTTAAAAAAGGCCAGTATAAAATTCTGTGTCTACAGTGCTGTACCTTGTAATATAATCAAGACAGTCAACTATATAAACGTTCTCTTTTACTTTTTACTTTTTTTGTGGCTTATCATCAGGCTGAAACTCCTGAAACCTTTTTAGTTAGAAGAGAACTGGGAGACTCTATGCAAGTCTATGAGCTGCTGTCTGGCCTGCGCTGCTTTGTTTCTCTATACCCACAACATCAAAACAGGAGAATATGGCCTTATTATAGCATTTGAAGTCAATATGTATTATAAAATCAATCTAGATGGGGATACAGCCATCCTTCTAATTAGAGGAGGTGACTGGAGATTGATTTTTAATTGCAAAAGTAATTACATGGGGCAGATAGCCAGTGACGTTTGATTATCTGTGTGATTGATTAAAAGGCCTTGCAAGGGGAGTGGACTGGCAGGCTGCAGGATCCAGACAAAAGAGAAAATTAAAAAAGTTGTCCCGTTTGTAATCACACATTTCAAGGGTGAAATTACAAAGCCAAACATCCCCCACGAGATCAGAACCGGTTACAATGTGTGCCCACACAATGTGTACCCACATGTTGTTTCTCCACTCGCAAAGCACTCATCATTTTCTCCCCTCTTGATGGACGTAGAATGAAAATGCGACCGTTCAAATGAATAGATCATTCTTCTACACAGCCTAGATTCATCTGCCAGAAAGCCTCATCACATATAGAGAGTATGTGAGGCAGAGATGGGGAAAGATATGTCTTATCTCTCTCTGTGATTTCTCCTTCCCTCCGTTCCATCTCTGCTGTCATCACCGAGCAATAGGTGTCTTCACCTGCCAATTGTAGTGCTCTGTGTGATAAGCAACCCTAGCAAATAAACATGTGAGTAAACATCTGATCACTCAAACTGTCAGGAAACCCCCGCAGAATAGGCTACTCGTCTTTATTTATCTGATTTGTCACTCTTCAGAGAGCCTGACTGAGGAGGTGAGCTGGTGACTAGTCAAACTCATAAAGAAATGTTTAACCACAGATGGATTGTGCTGTGTTAGTGCTATTATCCTGTAGGACTGCGGGTTTGCTCTCATCCAAGGCTCTATCCCATCTTAAAATAAGATCATGGTGAATAAAAGACCAGGACAAACTTTTAGTGTGTTTATGTGCTCTGATGCATGTAATCTGTCTCTTTTCTCTCGCTCCGTCTTTTGTAGTCAGCTCGTTTTAATCTCATACCACTCAAGCCCACCTGTCCCTAATTAGCCCTTTAGTCACCGCTGTCAAACACACTCAAACACACCTAACACACATTTGTTTTTCTATCATGGTGGGATCTTTCCTTTGACTTGTATTGTTTTTTTCATGACGAGCTAATGATGTTTCTGTCCCCTAATCAAAACATTTTTGCATTATTTAAATGTTCTTTTAAAAAACATTCTGGGTCAGAGCAAGTGTTGCTTCAGATTATTGCAGTAAAAAATAAGTAATAAAACATAAATTAAGATTAAAACTAGTGTATAAAATGCTATGGGTTCAGTATATATATAATCGATAAACTGTTTTTTTTTTCATCTCACTCAAAAAAAACAAAAAAAAAAAAAAAAATAAAATCAAAAAAAAAATTATTTCCAATTTTTAAGGCCTACTGTTTTTCTATGTTACTATATGTTAACGTGTACTTTATGATCCGCATCCATTTACTCCGGTTGTTCAGTGTCAGCAATGATCCATTCAGAAAAATCTATTCAATATGCTGATATCGCTGCTCAGAAACATGTCTTCTTATTAACAATGTGAAATAGTGTATTGCTACTGTTTTTTGTGTGGAAAATATGTTTCAGAACGTCTTGGATCGAATGGGAATTGTGTATTAATTTTAATATTTAATTTGTACAATTCATCAGCTTTTATTTTACAATATTTTTTTAACAGATATAATAAATATATTTACTTTTGTCACTTTTAATCAATTAATACACCTTTGAAAAAATAGGCATTGCTTTGTTTAACAAAATAATAGTAAATAAATAAATATTACTGACAAAATTTTTAGCAAATGTATAGTGAGTAATTTAAAGGGGGGGGGGATTATTATTTGACAGTAAAGTTTTTAAAATTTTTCCAAATGTTTCAGAGTTTTAGGTGTTGTGTTGTAAAATTTGATATAACTATACAGAACCGGTTAGTCAACTTTTTCACATCAAAATCATTTTAACTTGTTTAAGTGTTGTAATTTGCAATTCATCTTGTATGATATGATCATCATTCTTGTATCTTGCAAATTCAGATTGCCTTATATTGAACCCAGAATATTCTTATAATCATTACCTTTTCCTCATATAATCCATTGGTATTTATCCACAGTGTAGGTGATTTCAGGTTTTATCATCCTCATAGGGACAATTGGTCCTCATACTGGGCCTCATTTATCAATCTAACATAGAAACGAGCGCAGATCCGTGCGCACAAATCAATTTACGACAGAGTTCACGTGTGATTCATGAAACATTCGTATGCCACCAATCTCATCATAGGAATGATCGCACATTGATAAATGTGGCTGCAGAAAACAATCGTTATTTGAATATCACGCCCCTAAAAACACCCTGTTTAGAAGCCTCGCCCTAGAGTTTACAACAGTGAGAAACGAAACCCGGCCAAAAAGAGTAAGTAATCTCGCTAAAGAGAAATTGATTTTACTCCAAAAATACCCGTTAACCTTGTAGTTGCAAACTTTTAGGCTACATTAATTTATGTAGTTTATATGTATTTTGAAATACTCGTAAATATAAACAGCCTATTTAGTTCCCCTCACTCTACAACAAATATTTTAAATTTAACAGTATTCAGAACAGAACAAGAGTGAAAAATAAGTAGTTATAAAATTATATTTTTAACTGTAAAATAAAACACAAATTTGGCTATAGTGGCATTCATTATAAACAACACAAATATGTCAAGCAAAACTGAAACAGCATTAATTGGGCTCGCGAGCCTGTCTCATACCACAAGAATCCAAATGTTTCCATTTTTGCCATATTTGTAACATTTGTTTGCATTATTTACTATGTAGCCTAAACATGGCTTTACACTTCACTCATGTTCTAATATCCATGTAAAATCCTTCACATGCGCAAAAATGTTTGTTTGGGCACTGCACGCTGATTTTACAGAGGACCTTTTAAAATAAACTGTGTAACATTTATGTTTGGTTGGACTGCATTTTAGTTTGATGATGAATGGCTGAAATGTCAGCAACGCTAGAACTAATGTCGTTTGTGAGTGCGTGAGGCGCCTGTGCGATCAGATGGATTTAATCAAATAAAGACATAATTCAATTCAAGTTTATTTGTATAGCGCTTTTCACGATACAAATCGTTAAAAAGCAACTTTACAGAAAATTATGTTTCTACAATATTATGGTAGCTTATCATGGTGCTGTCGTTAATGTACATATGGCAGAAATGTAGGGCAAAATCAATTAAAGACGTAATCAAACAGATGATGAAAAGACATTTGGAAACTAAATAAAATGCATTAAGAGTGTCACAAAAACGAGCGTAGCCTATACTTGTTGCACAGTATACGATTAAGATATACAGTATAAGATTAACGATCGACTTTAATGAGCTTCATTTGACGGTCAGGAAAATAAAAATTAACAAAATGCTGTCATTCTAGAATTCCCCACCATATTAACTACGCTGTGTGCAAGTTTAGGTAACTCAAAAACTTGGGTACACGAGCTGAGACCAGACATGAGATTTCATCGTAGCCACCGCTCACATCCATATTGATAAATTAAATTCCAAGTTTTGAAACGACCGTACGCCCAATTTTCTCTCGTACCTTCGTTTCGTAAATGAGGCACACTGTGGGCAAAATCTGACCAGCAGACATCCGTCTATTCACGGTCCCAGCACTCCTAATGTAGCGATACATTTATTTCTCACTGTAAGACATGCCTATAAATTACATCTTGTTGAGGTGTGCTTTAGTGTGGACTGTGGAAGTGGCACTGTCACTTGAGTGAGAGGTTTGAGTCTTTAAGCCCTGAGTCAGGGCACCGTTTATGGGTTTAATTTACAAGGACTTGCCTAGGGGATACCTCCATCCTTTATGAAGTGGTATTAGGGGGCCTATTTAGTTGTCATGGCAGAGATGTGCACGGTATGGTGCAGAAGAGGAGAAACCAGCACGAAAGATGAAAGTGACGGAGTGACAGAGGGAGAGAGTAAAGGAGGGACTAGGGAAAAAGAAATTTCAAATGAATATGACTGTCCTTTTAACTGAATGCTTTCTGCAGGCATGAGACAGACAGAGACAGTGAGAGACAGAGGAAAGAGGAAAAGAAAAAGACAGACCCCCCCTGATATCATGCCCCCTAAGAATGTGCTTAGTCTGTATTGGCTTAAACAGAAGTAACCCGGGGGTCAATACGGCCTCTGTGACTTCTATAGCTGTGCTAAGAGGGACCTCCCCACCACTCCAAAAACTGAAAAAGAAAGAAAGAGCAAAAGAGTAGAAAAAGATGTGGGGGGCAAGGAGGACTGGGAGAGGGGAAATCATCACAAATATGCCTCTCAGCTTCGGGCAAGGCAGCGAGCTCACCAGGCAAACATAAAGCGGCGTCACTTATTAAATTTCCATGAAGTTTACTGAATTCATATAGCAGCAGGGTTAACCAGCCAAAGAGGCTGTGACCAGTGCCTGTAGTAAAATACACACACACACACACACAAAATACATACTTCTATGTCACCTTGCAGGTCCAGAAAGACCCTCATTCCCACTAGGCCCCTGGAGGCCCTTCATAACATGAGAGACAGGAGGGAAAGATAACAGAGAATAGCAACATCCCAGCCAGACACAAATAAAGACATATTTCCAAACTATACATTGATCAACTCTGGCACAAAAACAGACAAAGAACATAGCTATAAAGCCTCTTTATACTGGGTATACCCTTAAACTCAGCTGAATCGGACTGTTTGTTTTATTTTGTTTTGTTTATGTAGCCATTATTATTATATCATGAGTATAAGAAGTAATCGTTTCTTTCTTCTGTTGATTATTATTTTAATAAGAATTAATGGTTTTTTTATGTTGTTTGTTTATAATCTAGCCCCCTTTATTATGATATCTTAAAATAAGAGTTAATAGTTTCTTTATTTTATTATTATTTAAAATAAGACATTAAATAGAGTTGTCTCTTTTTTTATTATTATTATTTAGTATTATAGTATTCTTATTATTATTACATTATACATGATAGTGACAACAGTTCTGGATTCTGATCTAACTTTGTAACCTTAATGTTTTGTTTATATTTAAGCAAATATATTGCATCATCATCATCATAATCATTATTATTATTATTAAAAACAAAAGCATAGCCACAATTGTAGCCACTGCTGTCATGCAGCGACCAGCCCTCTGACGTAATGTGTCTTCTGTCAGTATTACCTGTACAGTATGTTCATCTCAAGCCCTGTGTGAAATATACTCTCCTCTATCCTCGGCTATAGAGCATGGCAGCTCATTTACACAGAACACACTGGATCACTCTCCGTCCACGGCATATGAAAAGTGGGATTAATTGCATAATTCCAGGCTGACTGTCGCAGATAGCTGATAATGATGTGCGCGGGGCGTCCAGTTGAATCGCGGCAGCGCGGCCTCTGCCAGCAGCCTGTTGGATGGGACTCGCTCGCTGTTCATCTCTCTAATGAGACATTTCGGGGAGAAGACGAAGCGACCTCTAGGCATGCAATTGGTCATCGCTGGCAAATTCCCATCCGGTGGCTGAACGTTAAAAGAACTGTCATTTTCACAAGGTACACTGCAATGGCCTGCCAACTGACCACATCGTTTTGATGGTTCATCTTGGCCGAGAAACTGGCAGTCAGACACTATTATCAATGTTCAGTATCCTGCATGGCAGGATCGGACTCCGGGAGAGGCGCCACTGGCCGCTGACCCCGCAGCGCGCATGTTGACGCGGGCCGTTATCTCGTCTTCAGCCCTGAGCCCAGCAGATCATCACGCACATCATGCAGTGCTGCTCGTCTGCTTCTTGGCACATCTAAACTCACAGAAAGGAGCCACCCCCACCTTTCCCCCTCTTTACAGTCCCAGCGACCAGTGTGAGTGTGTGTTTGTGTATGCCTCTGCTGTTCCCTGCTTTTCTGCCAGTAGGTCCATTTTATCCCCCATCAGAGAGGCTGATTGTGAAAAAGAGGGGGGCTTTAAAGTGTAAACCACATGAAAAAACAAAGGGCTTAGGCAAATCAGATAGCTTCAACAACAACAAACACACATCCACTAATCTGCTTAGGGAAATTAATGAACAGGAGAAGAGAACACCCCAACATCCGCATCTCTCGCTCCTGGAAATGGATGGAGCGAGGGATGGAAGGATAACGATCCCGCGACCGCCGGGAGGAGTTAGTGCAGTGGATCAAGGCGGAAGGTGAGAACGCTGCTGTTTGCGTGTGTGTGTGTGCGGAGGGTGGGATTAGTGGCAAGCTCCCACCAGAATCAAACAGGACTCTGCCAAAGGCATCTCTTCCCTCCCAGCCCAAACTTCAAATACGCCACCCTAAGCTGGAAGTAGGTGTCTGTAATCCACTCTGCGGAGGAAAATCTATGCGGCAGGCGCGCTGCTCATCCTTTCATCCTCGCGCTCGTTCGGTCTTGCTCACTTTTCTCGTTCTCACTCTCCCGCATGTCCTGGGAACATAAACTTTTGCACTGTGCCCTCTCTGGGATCTCAGTGTGCATTGCTCTGATGATTTAATTATGGATAGCTTGGCACGCTACAATATAGAGACTGAAAAATGATCAGAACTCATGTTACTCTAAATTATTGTTATTTTAATAGCTGCCATTCTTGCTGCTATTGTTGTTGAAGTTTTCATATGTATGATTGTTAAAATGTATGCCTTTATTAAAACCAACAATAAATAATATTATATGAAATATTATTATTTCATAATAATCTTGTGTTCACCCAAAATTGTCATTTAGTCACCCTCAGATTAAAGATGTTTAAGAAATTAACATGTTTTTCTGCCCAGTATGTATTTTGAATGGTACTGTTATGACTGCAGAAAAGTTTTGCAGATGGTAGCATGTAATTATTCATCCACTTTGTGTAAATTTCTCTAGTTTGGGATGGTTCACCAAAAATATGAAAATCCTGTCATCATTTACTCATCCTCATGTTCCACTACTTTTTGACTTTCTTCTGTAAAATTTCTTTTCTTTTTTTCTGACCGTACAATGAAAGTCAAAATATCTTCTTTTGCATTCCACAGAAAAAAGAAAATCAGTTTTGGAATGACATTAGGGGGAGTAAATGATGACAAAAATGTAATTTTGGGGAAAAATATCCCTTTTGAAGTAAAAAAATATATATGATAATATATGACAAAAACTAAGGCGGCTGAATAATGATATATGTCACCATCTACAAAACTTCTTGCACTCATAACAGTATTAAAGATTCCAATTCAAAAGAAATATTGGGCAGCAAAACACTTTAATACTTAAACATCTTTAAATTCTGTTCTTTTCACACAGGTCTGTCTCCGCTCATCTCACGGTTGTCCTCATTGAGAGGGTGGTGGATCGATGGATTTTTAAATGACTCTGTGGTTGAGCGGTGCTGAGGCTTACCGTCAGAGTGCAGGACAATCATTCTGTGCTGCTCTATTTCATGACTCCTATCCCACTTGATGGGATTTATTTTCACTTTTATACTCCCATTTCATTTTAAGTGGAATGTTACATAATAGGATGTGGATTTTAAAAGTTATGAAGGAGTTGAAGCTTTCCACAAAGGACAAGAGATATCCACAGACAAATAAGGCAAATCAAAACTTTCTCCTTTTTTATAAGTATTAAAAGTTTTTTTTTTTTTTTCTTCAAGCAAGGACAGAAGAAACAAAATCTAATTCGACACATTCCATATATTTTCATATTTCAGCAAATCGCAACCTTGGCGTCAGTCACAGTCATGTTTCATATTTATGTTGCATAGCCAGAGGATATTTATCCACAGGAGCGCGGGGACCGGCAGGGACTCGCGCTCAAAGAGCTGTTAACAGGGGCTACTTACTAATTGCGGCGTCCCATGAAAGAGCAAGCAAAACCTAAAGCGCTAACTTGCGTAATTATGCTGTAATTGCTGGTAATTATAGTTCTAAAGCTAGCACACCTCTCAGCAGCCTGCGGGCAGGTATATTCCATGCCTCCCCCAACTCTAGATCAAGAGCCTAGATAGGTCTTGCACGGAGAAAAGGGATTAGTTTTCCGCAGCAGCGTTCATGGTGAGACTCTGGTATCCGCTTGTCAGATTTGTTGTGGTTTTTGTTCATTTTTCAGATGCAATTTCACACACCGAAAGCATAAACATGTAGAGAAAACACAGGAATGTTGAGGAACTCCTCCATGAGGGGAAACAGGTTATAGCGCTGCGTCTCTGACAAATCTCAGCACAAAAAGTGCTTTTTGTGGCTATTTGTGTCACTTTTGTGTATGTATGTGCATGTGTGTCTGTATGACAGCTCTTTGTGAGTGTCCTCTGGTGTTTGGGAGCTAAACTGCCATGCTGTGCTGGTCTCATTAGTGAGCCCCCACTGGGGTGCTTCATGAAGACATATGGGCAGGGAGAGAGCCCTCTGCCAGACTGCATCCTCTGAGCCTGTCAGCTAGTATCTCAGCCCAGCCTAATCCCTGCTTTAATTTACTCCAGTCCACCAGGCAAGCAGCAACCAACACCGGCCTCTGGGGTGCCTTCACTTCAGCCGCCGGTGACAAGGAATATGTAAAGGCCCAATTTCTCATCCGGCAGGGTGACACGACGCAGTTCCGCCTGGGAACGCACCCCCGGAATCGTGCCATCTCTTACAGTCAGTCATCTAGTCGCCAGGCCCTCACTGAGCACTCTACAGAGGACTTTTTATTAACATGTTGATCGGAGAAGCCATTAAAGTGGAAATGGTGTGGCCGGGAGGATGCGCTTATTGATTTGCAGAGTAACAAAGCCAGAGGAGACTTTTTTTTTTCTCCTCCCCTCACTCGCTGCAACTTTCTCTTGCTCTCTCTCTCCCTCTTTTTTTTTAAAGAGCGACTTTGATATACTTATATGGAGTGAATCAAAAGTTCTCTTTTCTCCTCCTTCTAAATCCAATTCACTCCTTATTTTCCTCAGTCTACTAATTTTCAGCAGAAATGTGCCGATAGGGAGCCACTGTTGATGGACTAAAGTAATTGCCATCAGCCTGTCATTAGACTCCGGGGGCTCTTCTCTCTTTCTCTATCTCTCTCTCTCTCTCGTTCTCTCTCACCCCACAGGGTTGAGCTTGGTCTTGCTTACAAATAAGACACTTAGAAGAGGAGAGGAATGCATTCCGTGATGGATTGGATTTTTTACGGTCAGCGCAGCTCTCCACTGCCTTTTCACTTGCTTTCTCATCCTCGCTACCATTCTCTCTCCTCTCAGTCCATCTCTCTCTCTCTTTCTCTCTCTCTCTCTGCGCCTTTCAGAGTATCATTTGCAATTTAATGCTCACCTGGGGTGAGCCCTGACAATAGCCTCCACCGTGAAATGCTCTCGGTCTTGGCCGCATGGCTAATGAAGTTGATGTTGAGCTATTTAGGTCATTGTCCCTCTACAATAACTGCTTAATGCAGCTCAGAGGGAGTGGATTGTTGGAGCGGGTAAAGATTCTATTAAGTCCTTTCAAACACCTCCCCATTCCTCTGTCCTCGGAATACTGGACCGACTATTTCTAGGGTTGAATTTCACTTTGGGAAAGGTCTGTCATTAAAGACTAGTAGTAAATAAGGAAAAATGCTATTTAGGGAGATCAGAGTAATGCACTGTATATATAATCTTAAAAAAAGGTCTTATGTAAATTATCTATAAATTATCTGGGCTACATTAGGTGTCAAGACTAAAATAATCTTTATCTAAAAAATCTTGAATACGAAACAAAAATATTCTTGAATGAACATTGTTTAATGTGCAAACTATTTTAGTAATTTATAGAACTTATCAAATGACATCATTTTATAAATTATTAATTTATATAAAAGTATTCTACATGAATTCTACATTTTTTTTATAGACATTCAAGAAAAGGGATTCACATCTTTAAAATGAACACTTTGCCCATATATATATAGTAGACTATATATATATAGATATATATACGATATATATATATATATTCGATATATATATATCTGCAACTGTGTTTTCAGAATTTCCTTAAAAAAATCTAGCTTTTTTGCGAATAACTGATACAACATTTAATATATTTAATGTATTTTCATAATTTATTTATTAAACGAAACTTATTACACTATAACTTAACAATACGAATATGTCACAGAACTTAATATGAAAGTTAACTTAAATAATGAACTGGAGTTAAATGTCATTGAAGGTTTATGAAGGACAAGTGTTTGCCTCTGTGTGTGTGATTGAGATCGGGGAGGTCTCCACTGGATAGCACAAGTTATGAATACTGTGTTGTTGTGCTTGTGTTTAGCAAGCTGTTGGAGTTTTTAAACAAGCCCATATGGTGGAAGCTACTGAGTGAGAGAGAAAGAAAGATAGAAAGAAGGGGAGAGAGAGCTTGTGGGGTTAAGGGGGGCAAGCAGGACTGGGACAGCACCCAGGCAGTATAGAGAGGGATTGAGGAAGGGAGCTCTTAAGCCTCCTTTCAGAAGCAGAGAAAGCCCTCCATCTGGCCGTGTCTTTACCCGGCCCAGCCTCAGCTCCACTCCCTGCAGGCTCACTGGCTCCTCTCAAGCAGAAGTAACTGCATCAATAGTGTAGAGCCTTTACCACTCGAGAGTATTACATTTCTTTTCATGCTTGACTTAATCAAAAGTGGGGAAGTGAAATTTACACCTTTTTGATGTTCTTTTTCTCCCAACAGACGGAGAAGGACCATCTTAACCCATTTGATCTTCACAAGCACCCCACTAAACGGCCCAATATGCCCAACAGACGGAAGCAGGCTGGCTGCCAGTAGCCCGGTTTAAAATACGGGTCAGCCTCAGAGTGACCCATGTGGAGGAGCAGTCACCCCAAAGAACGCTCCAGAAGGTTCCCAAAGCCACATAAAACTGGGCCAACTCCTGGCTGATGATACAACATCCCTCCGTTAGGGAGCATTTCTCGATCGCAAGCAAATACACACAAAACTGGGGAAAATGTAGGAATGTACAATATTCAAATTCTGGCCGGTACTGCTAAGCTGATAATTAGTTCCACATTATTGCCGATAGCTGATGCATGGTCAATATTAAAATTCTATAACTATTATGTCTTAACAGATCTTACCTTTAAAATATATATCCATTATACTGACTAATACAATAAAAAAATAAAAAAAATGGTACCAATATCTCATGCTTCACTAAAAAGAATGCCATAAACATCACAGTTCTGATGATTACATGCACTATATCTTTGCAAACATTGTTTAGCATATGGCAGTGTTTAGGTGAGGTATGTCAAGTATACGTTGTGCTGTTTGGGAGGGCCTGATCCCTGCATGTGTGAGCTGTAATGCGTCAGGCTGTTTGGGTCTGGGATGCTGGTCTGCTCCTAGCATGGAAGAGGTTGCTTCCAGTTGCTAGTGGCGCGACAGTTGCTCCAGGATCTCAGTTTTAATGAGTTGCCACTGCTTGGAGCCTTTAGCTCACACAAGGCTTACCGAGAAGCCAGCATCTGATTGGGGCCTACCGTTAGACCCTGCCCAGTGTGTCTGTGTAAGAGAGAGCGTATGGCTTAGTGGGGATGAGTATCATTGCTTCTTGCCGTGCCAGTGCGTATATATGTGTGAGTGTGTGTGCACCACTAGGCCCTGCCGAGATCTGTTTACACCTCTTAATGAAGCCTGAGCCAGCAGAGTAGCTTGGCCCTTTCCCATCCTTCCCCATCACCACAAGAAACATAAGCACACATGCTCCTCCTCGGAAAAACACACAGTTTAAAGCAGGCTTTATTTCCCAAGTCTCCTCACACGGACCACGGGTCATCTGTCCAACAGCTTTTTTTAGCCCCTCTTCGGTTAGCATCTCAGCACAGCTTTTGCTCTCGCAGTTGTGGGTGAGATACACGCATAAACAAGCCAAAAAATGTTGGCCTGCAATAATTAAATGCTTGTGCTCTGCGGAAAACAACTCCCCCCCCCCCCCCCCCCCCCCCTGCTGCGCTCTGTCTAATTTAATTAACCATATAGGGATATCATATTCCCTGTTGCATAGTATGGGTGGAACAGAGGGGGTTCTGGTGTGTCGGTCTGAAAAGAAGGGGCCCCTGTCAAGGGTGCCAAAGCCCCGCAGAGGAACTTGTCTGGGATCGTGATGTCCCGACAGCTCCTCTCTGACAAGATACATAGTTTCCATTCACGGACATACGGCTTATTGGTTACTATAGTTTCCCTAATGCTCAACTGAAGGCACTGCCTAATCTCCTCAGAATGGGTTAAAAGGGGCCGATGTTTCGAGCCTTCAAAACCACATGTTGAGAGTCAAGGGAGCAGTAAGCACAAAGAGTGTCTCTTCTGGCTTTGATGTGCCGTATCTGGGCTAGAGAGAGGGGAGAAAAGGGTAAGGAACGAAGTTGGCCCCTACACACACGGGTTAGACAGAGGTTTACAATGGCTGTGGCTGAAGCAGTGGGTCAGCGGGACAATAGAGAGAGCGGGAGAGAATGGAACTGAGAGAAAGAGAGAGAGATTGCACACTAATACTACTCACACACGAAGGGCTTAGAGCTCTCAGTAGAGCAGAGGTACATTAAACAAGATTACATCTGACTGAGCATGTTTTCTTGCCCAACATGACACACACTTTCGCTCTTTTTTTCTCTTTCATACACACGCACGCGCATGCACACACACACACCTGCTCTAACAAAAAAAACATTTTCTCAATTTCTCATACACATACACACACACACGTTTACTTAGCTATCTAAATGGGGACATTCCATAGGCGTAATGGTTTTTATACTGTACAAACTGTATTTTCTATCGCCCTACACCAACCCTACACCTTACAGGAAACTTTCTGCATTTTTACAATTTAAAAAAACTTTGTTTACTTTATTTTTATATCAGTTTTACAAATGAGGACGTCCTCAAAGGGAGGTTTTTGGAGATTTTGTCAGGTTTAGCTCACTTTTGGGTTCAAATTTGTCCCCAAAATATGGTTAAGTAGGTACACACACACTCACACACACACACACACACAAAGGCTCTTAAACATTAACAAACAACTCTTTTCATCAGATTTTCAGAGATTCATGTAAAATAGTGCAGCTGTTTAGATGGAGAGGATTCAGTAAAATTATTTCAGGGTATATGTGTTTCTTCAGGTTTAGGCACTTTTATGTCCAAGGTTTGGATTTTTATTCTGACTGATAATGAATTTCAGTGAGATAGTTGATGTTTGAAGAAAGCAAACAAAAATCAAGGTAAATATCATGTTTCCTGTCAAGCCATTTTCCAGTCAAGATATAATTTTGTCAAATTGTGTAAAAGGTCAATATTTAATGGTGTGTATTTAGAATACATAAAATGCTAGCAATGAAAATTAGCCTTAGAAAGCAAAATCATTTTATTTAAAACAAATAAACGTAATTTATAACTTTATAATATTTAAAATTCCGCTACAATGTGATATGTGGTGGCATTAACAGTGTGGTGGAAATGGTCATAACTTAAAAAGTGGTCATAACAAAAAAAAGTTAGTAGTAGTAGTTGTTTAAAGTTAGTAGATAAATTCCATAAAATATCAAGTCTGAAAAGTTTGACTGAAAAGAGCATGTTGTCTTAAAGTCAACCAGAACAAAAGTGTCCATAAGTGAAGAAACATCCCTAAAGCAACAAGATAAGTCAAAAACAACAAATGTAACTATTGTGCATAACATCGCGCTGAAGTCAATGGAGTGCACTGCTGTGTTCTTAATGCTAACTTCCCACAGTCTTTGATTACTTCTTCTTGATTTTTCCCCTTTATTTTTTCCTGATTATTATATTACAAGGAAAATGGGGATGGTAGTGATTCTGTCCAGCTGTCTCATCTCATCATCTCTTACGTTTATAAATGCATAAGCATTTGTGTAGACTATTGTGTAGGAACAACCTGTGAACACATGCTATATGTTGCACCCTTTCGCTTCTTTTTCGCTTCTAAAGTCTTCCACTTTAGAGGTTGCATGTCTTTTGCAGTTACACATATTATCCGTCCACATGCCATGTTGTTTTAATCCACAAAACACGCACTCAGCCAGTCAAAAGGCGCACTTGCTCTCTAAATTTCTCAGCAGCCAATGGTACGGCTTCCCTACTGATTGTGTGGTTTATGGCAGATTTTAAATCAATTAAGTATGTAATTTGTAACAACTGCTGGAGCTGCTTTAGACCCTAAACAATAGGGCTCGGATAACTGGCCTTTAGTACGCTCTCAATGGGCTTACATTGGACTGAATTAGCTCGCATATTAATGACCAGACACAGAGCGTCAGCCATTCACTCAGCCCAAATCTGCTTATGCAAATAGGCCATGAATTCAGCTCAAAGTAGTGTCTTTAAAAGACACGCCCCCCTCCCCGCCATCTCACCGCACAAGGGTTCCCCCCGAGGAGAAACTGACATGAGAAAAGTTAGAACACTTGTCCTCCACTCTCTCGCTCTCTTTCTCCGTGTCTCTGTGCATGATCCAGCTATCTGTGCTCTGTGTGGGTATTGTTGAATTGGTTTATATGTGAATGTGAGGTCCTTGTGACAGGGGGTGAGATTATTCAGCCAATTGTGACCGTGTGTTCCAAATGTGGTATTCAGCAGTGGGGGGGGGTAAGTCGGGCCCAACCAAGTTCATGCCCCTGCTTGAGGGAGTGAAAAAGAGAGAAAGAAAATGGGCAAAAGAAAGAAAGAAACAGGCATGAGGGTTCGGCATCCCCCCATACATTTGTTAAGGACCTGAAGTCTTTGTTCTCTTCAGGATGGGTTTAAAAAGGCCCTGTCATATTGATGCGATTGAAACGATATCTTCGACCACAATAGCAGCTGTCTATTTCTAAGGACAACTCAAAGCTCTATTGTTCCTTTTGTTAGAAATGTTGTTTGGATACATGCACATATGGGGAATAAGAATTTGTCGTCGTAAGACGTTCAGATGTAAAATACTGAAAATAATTAAAAGCTATTACACAGTCAAGAGTTATGATGCCATTATTCTGATATAGACAAAAAAGCTCCTATTGTGTTAATAACATTTGTTACCACTGGTTATTTATTATGGACTTTCAGATCCACTCTACAATTATTTCAGCACTTGTGCATTTACTAGCTTGAATGATTTAACTAAACATTTATATGTGTGGAAGCCTTTTTCTGTGTGGAAGGAGATTACATTTATATTCAATGCAAAGAGCAAAATTACATATTTAACACACGCTTATGCAGATCAAAGCTTTGAACTCATACGAAGGAATAAAATGATCCATCACATGAAATGCACACTTTTGAACATTAAAAAAAGTTGGTGTATATACACTACTCTTCAAAAGTTTGGGGTAGGACGGAAAAAAGACTTTGAAAAAAGTCTCTCATGCTCACTAAGGCTGCATTGATTTGATCAAAAATACAGTGTAAACAACAATACTGTAAAATATTTTAAATAACTCTTTGATATTTTAATATATTTGTCTTTGGTGTCATTGGATCCCTAAGATATCATTTTAAAATGCTGAAGGAAATACTCCACCATAAAATAATATTTAATGTTAGTGGAAACCCAGCTCTTGCCAACTGTAATACCTATTAATTAGTGGTATACAGATACGGGAGCTTGCAAGAAATATTCAAAAAAGCCTTTTTCTAATAATTTTCCCTAAAAAGTGACTTCTTGAGGATGTGGTGGCACTGAGAGGAGAATGTATTGTCATAATTGTCATATTCTTTACTAGCTTTTTTTTGGTGTGTGTCTATCTATGCACATTAGTGTTTGTTGTGTTTGTGTATCTGCAGTGGCGTACCTGCTGCAGTACTTCTGTGCCATCACAACAGTGACTACAGCTTGAAGATGGGACACAATGCTTTTCCTCTAACACTCTTTCCCTCTTTCTTCTTTCTCTCTTGTGCTCTCAACAACTATGAGTCCTTTAAAGTAACTAGAGAGCAAAAGATACATAGAGACAGAGAGAGAATGCTTTAGTGGATGACAGGTCTTCCTTGGCCGTGAAATTCCCCCCATGATAATTTGTCTTTGTGTTGATGGCCTGGTAGCTCCACGCGACGTGGCTACAAAGGAAGGGGGGCAGACCTGTACTCATCAGCCACCATTTCACCAGCCCTCTTGACACCCGAGCCCACGAACCCCCCTTTTGCAGAACCCCCTCTCCAGGTCACCTCTTCCCAGAAGGAGCTGTCGCTTCTTTGCGAGCATAACCAAATAATAGGGCTTGTCACTGGCCTTGTCCTTTGTGGTATTTTTTAGCAGTAAGAAAAATGCAAAGACTCCATTGTAGTCATTAAATTTTCCTCCAGTTCTCTGCAGTCTTCCAAAATGACCAGAGCAGGAATCCCTCTCTTTCATCCAGACAATTGAATTTCTGCTTTTTAAAGTTGCTCTCTTTGTGAGGGTTTGCTATTGAGAGAGAGCACATAATGAATAACCTTCAGTGTGTGTATGTGTATTTATTTACATGTCATTATGTCTGTGACTAGACAGTTTATACCAAAAATAGCGCATAATTTCCTTGTAAGTTTCAGCATGTCAACACGGATTACGGCAGTGTACGTGGGAGGTCATTTTCAGCAGATAGATCTATTTTAAGTCATCCATCAAGGTCTGAGACAGCCATCTTGAGAGTGTGTCATTGTTTCTGTGCCATGTTGTCAGGTTAATTATTTGTTGTGTAATTAGCTCTCAATGTGTCAGGTTGTGTCAGACAATGTGGCCGGCTCAGCCCGACTTGATGGAGAGCTACAGGATGTTGTCACAAGGAAGAGAGAGTAGGTGACAAAAGAGAGACTGAAGCCCCTGGTCTGATCTAAGAGCAATGACGGCTCATAGCCTTGTGTAGAAAAGTATTGCAACTTTGTTGCAACATCACAAAATTAAGTGGCAGCTTTTACCGCTGGTTAAAAAAAAGAGCAAATATAAATACATATACACACACAAACTCAATCACTTTTTTCATCCCACAGAATTTGAATGGCAGGAAAAGGAATTTAATTAAAACATAATTTCAACAGGCGGTGGCATTCTGGGAAATGAAGTGTTCTTCCACCTTGTCTTCAAATATCAAACATTCAAGCTTTCAAACAAGTGCTTGTCTCAACATATTTTTCTAGTTTAAAAAAATGGTTATTTGAATTTCAGTTCATTTTAATCCTGATAACTGTTAAATTCAAATTTCAATTCCATATTCCAGTTTTTACCTTGATTCAAATTCTTGAATTGAATTGGAATTTAAAAGCATTTTTATTCAATTCTGAACCATGTTATACACAAATCTGTTATAACTCATTTAATGTGTCCCTAATGTGTGTTTGTTTGCATGTTTTATGTGTGGGTTTGTTTGTGGATGTGAAATTCTGCAAGAATGTGCAGCACAATGAAAAACTAAATTCAGTTACAGATGCTCCATACTTAGTTGTGAACACCATGACCACATTTACAAGCTGATATCTTATTCTGAACAGGGATACAGCACAAGGTTACAGGGAAAGGCAGTCCCATCTGACTGTGGAGATCATCAATAGCCAGTTAAAGCTCTCACAGGGCCAGATTCTGACTATTCAAATCCTGCTGAAGCTATCAGGAATGAACTAATCATCTATACCTCTGGAAAATACACTGCCTTTGAGAGAGACAGAAGCTACCAGTGGTCAAACAGGTCTCCTAATTCTATTTAGTGCCTCAATTGTGGTTTCTGGACCCAAAGCAAAGCCATATTCAGCACTGAATTTCACCAATTTGAGAAAATGTATCAATACTTAATGTAATTTGGTGGCTTAATCTTGAGAAGTTACTGAATATGACAACATACTTAGTTCAACGATATCTACTAATGTAGATTGCATGCCAAAACACACACACACACACTCGTTGATGATTCCACTAACCTAATGAATTTGCCAATTAATCAGTCTCAACCTTCCCCTACTCTGAAGTGCTTGTTAATATAAGCCTGTGACATCCTGACCTCTCTCAAGGGCCATTAGCACCATCTTCAGCTTGTTACATTTAATAAATATTCTCCTTTGACCATATTAATACCAGAGATAAATCATAACACACATCTCAGCCTTTGATTTCTCACTCATCTGCATGTGTGTTGTTACGCATCCTGGTCAAGTGCTTAGACGCCTGAGTCAGTAAAGATGCCTGACCACAGACCTTTATCTCCAGTGTTTCAATTCTTCTAAAGTCGACTTTTTTTGAAAACTTCTATACATAGTGTTTCTTATTGCCATCGCCGGAGGGGGAAAAAAACATTTCCAGCATGTGCGTAGTGGGCACAGATGTGGAAAAGCATCACACCGATCTGGATGAATCTCGGAGGCTCTGTGTTTATTCAGCTTCTTCTCCGAGGGCGAGTTATATCAGAGACGGCGCATCTCTGATGCCCGCCTGCCGTTTTACGGTTCCCCTTTACTTCATTTCACAGACTCCAACTTTTCATTCTCTGACAGATTGCAGGACCCCATTTAACCATTTTATTCATCTGTGCCTGCAGGCGGGGGGAGCCGTTACAGTCAATAAAAACTAAAAAAAAAAGCGGTTTGCTCTCTCTCTCTTTCTGTTGAGCCTGAAATGGGCGAATGTTATGATTGGTTAATGGTTTCCCAGGCTGTCGTGGTTCAGGGAGAATTAAATACTGCATCTGCTTTCCAAGGCGTTAATCTCTGAGTCTCACATTCTGTCTGTTCCGATGTGCACGCAGGAGATAATGTTTAAAAGGACCTGGGAAGAGCCAGGCAGGCCGCCCCGATATTGCCTCTATAATCACATAATTAACTTTTTGTCTCTAATCGTTATGGAGGTAATGGTGCCGCTAAAACAGGGCTCCTGCCACGCACAGAAAACCAAATCAAAAATCAATAATCCATAGAATGTGATTAGAAGTCATAAGAGAACCGTGTTGGTTTTTTTCCTCTCTCTTTTTCACTCTTCATCCCTTCATCTGAGCTAAATTAAGCTCATTTGAGCACGTAGTCTTATCTCCAGAGGAGAACATCAACATCTGGGACTGAAAGACAGAAGAACAGAAGAGCAGCAACCAGGTGCAGAGAGAGCGAGAAAGAGAGAGCGGGTAAACAGAGGCTGCAAAAACGGCTCAATAAATTACCTCTGGCCTCTCTTGCCGCCCATTGTCGGCCGATTGACCTGCTGCAAATGAATTCCATTTCTCCTCTGGTCCCTCCTTACTTCTAATTTACATTGTGATCATATACGTCTGAAAAATGATATCGTAAAAAAGATGAATGTATTAATTACCTCCTCTCTTATCCCCCCCCCCCCTCTGTTCTCCTCCTCCGAGAGCTCGAACGGTGTGTAAGTATGTCACTTATTTCATCATGACAGCTGTAATGTATTCACAAAAGTGCATCATAAATACAGAGGGCCCAGGTTGGTCACCCCACGTCTGCTTCACACGCATCCAGCTCTCTCTCGCTCACACATACAGTCTAAACATTTCCTCAAGTCAAATTACCCCATTTGTAGTCAGACGGAAATTAGGTTCTTGACCTGGTCAGTGAGGCGTAGTTATATTTCAATTCCATTTTCATGCACGGCCGAGGCATGAGGGGTGACGTCGCCTTTAGAGTTGAGCCTTAACATACCTGAGCGGTGAGACTGAGCCTGTGTGAACATTATAAATAAGGCTGTCATGAGAGAGAGTGATGATTATCTCAGAGAATCACAGCATAAATCACACCAGATGTACATCCGGTTCAGATGAAGGGTGTACCGGTTCACATCACATCACATCATGTGAAGAGAAAAGTAAGGAGAATAAGACAGACGTAGTGTAGGGGTACAGTGCATAACCAAAAGTGAGTTTAGCAAACAAGTCACAGTAATAGACAAGGTACCATACAGGTCAGGAAAAAGGCACTTAAAAAATAATAATTTAATACTTTTATTCAGAACGGTTTAATTAAACTGATCAAAAGTGACTAAAGACTTGGACTGTTACAAGATGTATATTTTAAATTAATGTTTTTTTTAAGAATCCTGAAGAAAAGTATCAGTGTTACCACCAAAATATTAAGCAGTACTGTTTTTATATAATCAATACTAACAAAAGTCAGTTTGAGCACAAAAATCTGCACATCAGAATGATTTCTAAATGATCACGTGAAACTATGACGACTGGAGTTATGATGCTGAAAATACAGATTTGATCAAAGAAATAAATTACATTTTAAAAATAAATTGAATTTATTTGTACTTGTGTAATCAATGCACCTGATAGCATTAAGATATATTTTTTTTTAAGGGGGTCATAGTGCGATTCAATGTTCCTCTTCAGGAACGAGACGCTGCGTCTACAAACGCTAGGGGAACGCCTTCCGCGATTCACGCTCTGAATCGTATGTGAAATCAGTCCAATAGCTGAACGGGGCATCACGGCGGATGACGTCATGACCAGGAAGCTATAAAAGCACGTTCGGCGGAGCCAGCGTCAGCTTCTAGGAATTAAGCAAGCGCTCTGTGTGTCCGTCAATATTTTTAAGTGTTGTCTGTCTAATTTTTGGTAAAACCTTATAGCACTATGTCTACAGCCCCCGCTAAGACAAAGGCAGCAAAGTGCAGCCACGTTATAGGTTGTGTGTTTTCCTCCCTGCCCACTATATCACGTTGGGGATACACACATGCCGTGCGTGGTTTGTTTGGGAGCACAGCACGCAGAGTCCGGCTCTGGTAGGGGTCCGTCTGCCCGCATTGCGAGCGCCTCCCACCGCGTACGCTTCGCTCCCGATTCTCCTTGCGGAGGGCTCCTTCGCAAAAAGAAAAAAAAAGAAATCGTTCCTCCGTGCTTGGCCCCGCTTCCGTCGAGTCGAGCGATCGGGGTTTCATTACGGGGGTTCGCAGTGCTCGGGCGAAGGGAATGGAGACGGGCGAGTCCCTATCTCCTTCCTCACCCACCGGATCCATTGCCCGATCTCTGGGTTCGGAAGCCCGTTCTGCGGCTACTTCCTCCCGGGGTGGTGGCTCGACACTTCTCCTGTCTTCCTCCGAGGAGGTTGACGTGGAGGACGTCGAAGAGGTTTAGCCCCCTCAATCTCCCCAATATGAGGAGCTATTGGAGGTGCTTACTCGTGCCGTGGCCAAATTAAAACTCGATTGGCCCGCCGAGCAGGCCACAGCGAAGCAAGTTGGATAAACGCTTCCTGCGCACAAAGCCTCCATGCCGGAGCCTGCCATTTTTCCTCGACCTTCACACCGAGGTGTCGAGGTCGTGGGCCAAGCCGTTTTCAGCCCGCCTATTCGTCCCTGCCTCAGATTATTATGGGAATGTGGCAGGGCTGTCTGAGCGCGGCTATAAGGCGATGCCCCGGGTTGAACAGACGCTAGCTAGCTATCTGTCCCCGGGCATGGCAGCGTCATTAAAGGCTCCGGCACTGCCCTCCAAACCGCTGCATACGACATCAGCGCTGGTGGGCAAGGGGTACGCGGCAGCGGGTCAGGCCGGTGCGTGTCTTCACACAATGTCTGTGTTACAGGCGTACCAGGCCGACCTGTTGAAAGAGCTGGATGAGGGCGAGGAGATTAGCTCTGATAATATTGCAGAGTTAAGGAGAACCGCTGATCTCTCTCTCCGTGCCACCAAAGAGACCGCCCGCGCCATTGGGCGGTCCATGGCAGCTATGGTGGCAGCAGAGAGGCATTTGTGGTTGACCCTGTCTGATATGAAAGAGAAAGACAGGGTCTTCCTTCTCGACGCCCCGCTTGTGCCTTCTGGCCTGTTTGGCGACACTGTGAATTCGGTCGTCGACAGGTACCAGGAGGCCCGTAAACAAGCGGCGGCGTTTCAGCGGTTCCTCCCTCACCGCTCTCTAGCTCATGGGGCTGCTGGACGGGAGCAGTCCCAGCCGTGTGCCTGCTCCTCACATAGGGAGACGCAAAAAAGAGCGTTGCCGCTCGTGTTCCCCTGCGTCGGGACCGGAGGCAGAAGCAGCGCTCTGGGTTGGGGCCTCGAAGCCTAAGCCGGATCTTCGGACTGTCCTTCAGGCGAAGAGGTCCTCGACGAAACGGTCCTGACTATTTCAGTGTAGGACTAGCGAGGGCAGGCCCTTCTGGGGCAGAGAGGGTCACACCGCATTACACGGTGCCCATCTCCCCCCAGTGCCCTCGGGAGATCGTTCTGCCAACCCTGCCGGTGTTCCAGGGCGCAGCGGTCTCCGGCGTTTCTCTCAGTTACCGCCCGGAAACGTAACGGTACTAAGAGGATTGCTATCTCTACGGAGGTCTCCAGAGCAGCTAGTTTGGTTGTCCCCTGTTGGCGTGCAGACGCTTCAAGGCACTGAACTAGCTGTTCTGGGCACACCAGAAATCAGTCTCGAGCGACTGATTCCCTTAGTAGATTATTTAGCAGCGTGGAAGCTACTGCCAAATGTATCTCAATGGGTCCTGCGTACTGTAGAAAGAGGCTACGGAATCCAGTTCGGTTCTCGTCTGCCTCGATTCAACGGGGTCACCCCCACGCTAGTGGGTCCCGAGCAGGCTCTGGTATTAGAACAAGAAGTAGTTACTCTCTTAAAGAAGGAGGTCATCGAGGTGGTCCCTCCGCACGAGATAGACTCCGGGTTCTACAGCCGTTACTTCATTGTTCCGAAGAAGGGTGGGGGGTTGCGTCCCATTTTAGATCTACGTCAGTTGAACCGCTCATTCATGCGACTGAAGTTCAATGGCTCACACTCAAGCAAGTCGTGTCCCAGATCAGGTCCGAGGACTGGTTTGTCACGATCGATCTGAAAGACGCGTATTTCCATATCTCCATCCTTCCTCGTCACAGGAAGTTCCTGAGGTTCGTTTTTGGGGGCAAAGCGTACCAATATCGTGTTCTTCCTTTCGGCCTTGCACTCTCACCCCGTACTTTCACGAAGTGTGTGGATGCTGCCCTGGCTCTGTTGCGACCCCAGGGCATCCGCATACTCAACTATATCGACGATTGGTTGATTTTAGCTCAATCAGAGCAGATGGTGGTTCGACATCAAGACGTCATTCTCGCCCACATGGGAGAGCTGGGGTTAAAACTAAACGCCAAGAAGAGTGTGCTTTCTCCATTACCGAGGACCACTTATCTGGGCGTGGTGTGGGATTCGACCACGATGCAGGCACGGTTGTCTCCTGCTCGGATCGAGTCGATCCTCACTACAGTCAAGGGAGTGAAAGAAGGCCAGTCACTCACTGTCAAGCAGTTTCCCAAAGACTGCTGGGTCTGATGGCAGCTGCGTCCAACGTGATTACTCTTGGCCTGCTGTACATGAGACCCCTGCAGTGGTGGCTCAAGACCAGGGGGTTCTCCCCGAGAGGAAACCCGCTTCACATTTTCAAAGTCATGCGGAAATGCCTACGTGCCTTAGACATGTGGAGGAAACCTTGGTTTTTGTCTCAGGTCCCGGTGCTGGGAGCTCCTTGTTGCCGTGTATGCTAGCGACGGATGCATCCCTCACTGGTTGTGGTGCGGTCATGAGTGGCCACCCTGCCTGTGGTCTGTGGAGTGGTTGCCATCTGACTTGGCATATCAATTGTCTTGAGATGCTGGCCGTATTTCAGGCATTGAAACACTTTCTCTCGGACCTGAGAGGTCACCATGTGTTGGTGCGCACCGACAACACAGCAGTGGTCTCATACATAAACCACCAGGGAGGTCTGAGCTCGCGCCGTTTATACAAATTGGCACACCAGATCCTTGTGTGGTCCCAGGAGAGGCTCCTCTCGCTGAGAGCGATGCACATTCCTGGGCGTCTCAATGTGGTAGCAGACATCCTGTCGAGGCAGGGGTTGAGGCCCGGGGAATGGATGCTTCACTCCGAGGTGGTGAGGCAGATATGGAGTATTTTTGGTCAGGCTCAAGTGGACTTGTTCGCGATGTCCCCTCTGGTGCTCTCTGACTCATCCAGCTCCGCTGGGGCTGGATGCCATGGTACAGGCGTGGCCGAGGCTTCGCCTGTACGCCTTTCCCCCGATCGCTCTGCTCCCAGGAGTTCTGGAGAGAGTGCGCCAGGACGGAGTCCGCTTACTGTTAGTAGCCCCGTTCTGGCCGGGCCGAGTATGGTTCTCGGACCTTATTTCTCTCCTCGACGGCGCTCCGTGGAAGATTCCCGTCAGGAGAGATCTCCTCTCACAGGCGGAGGGCACGATATTTCACCCCCGCCCGGAGCTGTGGAATTTGTGGCTGTGGCCCCTGAGGGGGCACAGCTAGTAGCTTCCGGTCTCTCGACTGAGGTTGTTGAGACCATCCTCCAATCCAGAGCTCCCTCCACGAGGAAACTGTACGCCTGGAAGTGGAAGCTTTTCACTTCCTGGTGTAGAGACCGCCAGCTCGACCCAGCTAACTGCCCAGTTGGTACAGTTCTGGAGTTCCTGCAGGCTTGTTTATCCGCAGGGTTGACCCACTCCAACCTGAAGGTCTACGTGGCGGCCATTGCGGCCTACCACGCCCCTCTTGGTGGCCTTTCAGTGGGTAGACAACCCCTAGTTACATGTTTCCTCCGCGGTGCGCTGAGGCTGCGGCCTCCGGTACGATCTCGTGTCCCTACATGGGACCTAGCAGTGGTGCTAGAAGCTCTCTGTAGGCCTCCATTCGAGCCTATCGAAGAGATTTCTGATCGCCATCTTACAATAAAGGCTACCTTTCTTCTGGCAATATCTTCTCTTAAGAGAGTCTGGGATTTAAAGGCCCTTTCTGTGGCCCCTTCCTATTTTGACTTTGCGCCCGGTCTGGCCAAAGTATTTCTGTACCCTCGGGTGGGGTATGTCCCAAAAATCCCCTCTTCAGCACCACAGCCCATTGTACTTCATGCCTTCAGTCCTCCTCCCTTCAGGGAAACAGACCAGCAGAAGCTTAACTGTATGTATGTATCAAGTGCGAGCACTGGACGCATACGTCCACAGAACTGCCCTGTGGAGGAGGGCGGACCAGTTCTTGTTTGCTACGGTCCTCCTAAGAGAGGTCTTCCAGCAACTAAGCAGACCCTCAGTTGGTGGATAGTGGATGCCATCTCCTTCTGTTATGAGTCCTCTGATCTCCCTTCGCCTTTAGGGGTCAATGCTCATTCTACTAGAAGTGTGGCAGCCTCTAAGGCCTTCCTATCAGTTGGGGGGGGTGGGGGTGTGGGTGTGGGGGGGTGCCTAGCAGGACATCTCAACGCTGCGGGTTGGTCAACGCCCCTTACCTTTGTTAGTTTCTATGAGCTAGACATGCGAGCCACTCCCGGCTCTTCCGTTCTCTCTCCCTAGCTGTGCAGTCTTCCACACTATGCAGAGATTTGGAAGTCTGGCGGCGTGGGCATTCTCGTTCCCCTAGCGTTTGTCGACGCAGCTCGAGTTCCTGAAAGGAACGTCTAGGTTATCGTATGTAACCCTAGTTCCATCGAGTGAACGGGGGAGACGCTGCGTCTTGGTGCCATACTTCCGGCGTCCCTGCTGGCGCTTGCTTCATTCCTAGAAGCTGACGCGGGCTCCGCCGCACGTGCTTTTATAGCTTCATGGTCATGACGTCACCCGCCCGTGACATCTCACCCAGCTATTGAATTGATTTCACATGTGATTCAGAGCGTGGATCGCAGAAGGCGTTCCCCTAGCGTTTTCGACGCAGTGTCTCGTTCCCTCGAGGAACTAGGGTTTCATACGTAACCTGAGACTTTTCCTTTCTCTTTGGAGTGTTACAAAATCTTGGTGCATAAAGAAGATCTGTAAAAAAGTTGCAAAGACTAAAGTCTCAAAACCAAAGAGATAGTCTTTGGTAAAGGAGGTGTGGGGGAAGACTCGTCCACGCCCTCCTAAAACTCCTCATTTAAACACGTCCCCACGTGTCTATGTCACTGTGTGGGAAGATTTTCATAACACCACCCAAATGTATAGGCAAAGAAAGAAGGCGTAACTTTGATAATCGCTGTAGTATTGTTGCCACCGCCGACATGTCGTGGAGACGCCATGTGTTTCATTGTGAAAGCAAAACTACTTTGTTTGGTCTTCCAAGCACAGAGGACACAGCTAGACATAAGTGGTTAAGTTGTATTTACAACATTGTTACAGAACAGTTCAACCCAAATATTTATTTGTGTGCAGCGCATTTTACGGAGGACTAGGACTGTTTCCTGGAAGAGTAGCCTATAATGCCGGTGTTCCAGTGAATTCAGTTCCCCCGTTTCCCCTTCGGCGCGCATGCTAAAACTATACAGTATGATGCTGACAAATAATGCTGACTAACAGACTGTAAGTACATTTTCATATTTAAAAAATTGATCACTGACGATTCAAACGTGAGTTTTGAGCAGTGTATAGCTAGTGCTTTTGTTGTTGTTTCTCCGTCACAAATGCACGGATTTTCTGTGTAGCCTGCTTGATGCAACGCAACGCGTAAAATACAGTAATCAGTAATTTATAATCATAATTATTTCTTCCACTGGATGCAACAATGCCCCGTTTATATGGTTTTACTCACACGGCATCATAGTATGGTAAGGGCCGTAACATTTCCGTTACATGCTTAAGGAATACGGCCAATCACAACGCAGCGTCTTTTCAGAACGATGAGCTTTGTAAAAATCAGATGCTTTCTTATGAAAAGCAAGCTAGGGAGAAACAATAATGTACTATTTGGGAAGATTTGCATAACTCCGTCCAAATGTTCACGTAAAGAAAGAAGGCATGACTTTTATTCTTTCTGTAGTATTGTTGTTGCCGCCGCCGTGTTGTGAAGGCGCTGTGTTTTTTTCGTTGTGAAGCGAAACTACTTTGTTTGGCCTTCCCAAGAAGACGATATCGCTTCATCATGCCTGGAGCTGATCCGTGCTGGTTTGCTGAGGAAATACTACAACTTTGCGCTTTGGATCGCCGGATCGGCTTTCACCGTTGACGAAGCGGGTTCCAGCCCGGGGTCGTCACATGTGGTAGCCTCCTTCGTCGAATCCGCCGGCCGCCGCCGTTCCTCAAGCCCGCCGGCTCTGCTCACTCTAGCCCGCCGCTCACTCTAGCCCGCAGTGTGTTTAGTTGTGAAAGCAAAACTACTTAGTTTGGCCTTCCAAAAAAGGACACAACCAGAAATCAGTGGTTAAGTTGTATTTAAAACACTGTTCCAGAAAAGTTTAACCCAAATATCCAGATATGTGCAACACATTTTATGGAGGACTGTTTACTGATCCTGGTAAGTAACTACACTGCCGTCTGTTCGACGCACAGATATAAGTTGTTTTATATTTAAGGTTTTTATTTTTTATTTTTTATATTTAAAGCCAAGTTTTTTGGGCAGTGTTTGGGAGTGTTTGGGCTTGTTGTTTATCATTTCTGCAATCACAAATGCAGACATGGTTTTATGTTTACACGGCGCGATGCAATGCAACGCGTAAAAAGACAGTATAAGTCATTATAATCAGTAATTATGTCCCCACTGGATTCAACGAATGCCTCGTTTATAATGGGTGTTCATGTTTTGAATCATCGCTCCGGCCTGACAGTGCATCATCACAGTATGGTAGGGGCGTAATATTTCCGTCACACGCTTGAGGTATTCGTGCCAATCATAACGCACTGGATAGCTTGCCAATCAGAGTACATCTCGCTTTTTCAGACCGATGAGTTTTTTAAAAATCGACGCGTTTCAGAAAGGCTTGGCATAGAGGAGAAACAATAATGTACCGTATATGGAAAATAATGTGTTTTTTTAACCTTAACCCGCATAAACACATTTCATTACTCCAAATACACAAAATAATGTTCTTTTAGGCAACATCATATGACCCCTTTATCAATGTATATTAAGAATAAAAGTTAGAACAGAGCTTAGATAAGAAATGATCAGCTGTAAGAAATTCACATTTTTGTGACCACTCACAGTGTCTCTTAAAGTCTCATCTGCTTCTGCATTAGGGCAAAGTGCAGATACCAGAAACTGCTACTTGTCTGTTTGAAACTGACACCAGTCATGTAGGTTAAGAATGAGATAACCATACAATCATCACAAGTTGCAAACAGATGTTTGTCTGGTTCACTCTCTGAAAACTTTTCAGTCAGTTTATCATTCTAATGCCCACTCACTCTCATTGTAGATCATAAAAGCACAGCATCTTCATCAGGCAGAAGGAACATCACCATCAGGGAATCTCAGGTGTGAGGCAGTGTGTTAATGATTACAGATGCTTATATTCCAGGTTTACAAATTGAGAGGAAAGAGATATTGTAAATGTGGATGACACATGCTGATTCCTTCCATAATGACACTCTTCACATAGGGTCTGACACATGCCCTCAACCCCAAAACCTCACTCCAGCTCTCTCCCTTTGAGGCTCCACTGATACCGAACCCTGTCTTCATCCATCCTCTGAGACCGAGCCTGTCCTATCTCTGCAGGGGAGGACACCTGGCCTGGGCGGAGGAGGGTGCGGATGGAGGGATGTGTGGTGATTAATGCAGCCTATTTAGGGTGCTGTCAGTGTAAGGGGAAAGGGTGCAGCGCTGGGCCTGATGGATGGGGGCTGAAGCACAAGCTGATAAGACATGGCCCATGAATCTGTTCCACATCAACACTCACTTTGATCACAGACAGAATCCCAGAGATGGGTCTGTGCATCTGTCCAAACAGACAAAACACGCACACACAAACACATACATATTCACTGACTGGCCATATAGCTCTGTGAATGTCTCTGTCCTAGTGAACTCTCTGTCTTGCTCATTTTCGTCTCTCCGTTCTTTTCTTTTTTCATTCCATCTATTTTTTGATCTGCTGCATCAGTTCGCACATATTAAGTGGCAATAATGAAGAGCGAGATACAGCGAGAAGCTGTATTTGGGCAGTGTGTGAACCATGGTGGTGTGCTTTGGCCAGTGCCAGATTCAGCAGATAAGAGATGATCCATGAAAGCTGATAGGTTCACTGACAGCAGGACAGGGGCCTTGGCCTCCACCAAGAGGAGGCATTACAGGGGCCCACGCAGCTGTCAGGATCAAATCGTCTTACACATTCATAAACACACACGCCTCTAATAACTTCCATGCAGTTACCCCAAACAGTCTGAAGCCCTCTCTGTCTGTCTGTATCTGTCTGTTTCACTCAGTCACCCAACACCACACACTTGTGTGTTACAGTAGCCATCTCAGGCTATAATCTAAATAAAGATTGTGCTATTGGTTTCCTTTCTTTTTTCTTTGATTTTGGTACAGTGTACAAATTCACAATATAAGGCTATTCTGAAAGAATGCATGATTTATGCCGCCTTCTAGAAGTATTCTACAAGGGCTGTCAAAAACACATTTTTCGCACCCCCTGTCCTGTATGTAAATTACGCAAAAACATGAGCAAGTTGAGCTGCTCATGAAAATTCCTTTTGTGTTCGCAATCAGTGCAACACCAGCTGTTAAGGCTTGTTCACATTATGGACAATAACTATAGTGTTAACTATAAAGTTTTATTAAGTTTCATTCTATAAGAACATGAAAGTCCGCACCACAATTATAATTATGTCAGGACCACTATCGTCAAAGATGACTAACAATTAGCATACATTTTAGGTTGGGAGTATGGTTCTGTTCTGGGCAAAAACTCCATGCCCATCCATGCAACCTAGCATGAATAAGAGCAGGGAGAGCAGCAATAACCCCCCTTGGGTAAACAGAAGAGAACCAAATAAAGCAGATATCATTAATGTTCTTAATGACAATTTAATGTAACAACATAATTCAAGATAAAGGTGTCTGATTCAAAGAGGAATATCAGAAAGTCAAGTCCTGACTGGACGAAAGGAGGAGCTGGGGATGGAGGAGGGTAATTAGCTACTGAGCAAAAGCAATAAATCTGAATAGGCCTTATATAGGGATGCTGTGATAGGCGTTGTTTTCCCATAGGTAGACATGGATGAACTGCCAAAACTAACGATATGCTTAACGATACCAATGGAATCACTTTCAGAATGAATATTTCCAGCCGATATATGATAAAAACATAGACAGAATCCACCAGACTTTGAAAAGCTTGAGCCTTTGAATCAGCAAAAAAGATAACTGAAGTGTACGCTTTAATTAATCATCATTAATCACATACAATTAATTTGTAGTCCTAGCTCCTACATAAAAACTCTTAGGTTTCACAACATTAAAAATATTAGGTGGAAAAGCAAAAATAATCACATCGTTTTTAATTGGCTTTCTGTTAACAGTGCCTCCCCTCTGATTTTTGTATACCTATTATGACTGATTCATCAAAATTTATAATGAGAAGAACAAATTGAAATCTTAATCCTGAGCTTATGAACACATGCTCCCCTGCCTTAATTTGTGTGGAAAGGGAAAGTAGTTGATTTTGAATTCTCCAAGTGGACCTATAATGATGCAAGACTGTTAACTATAAAACAGAGATGTTCATCTTCTGAAGAACAGCAAAGTGTTCTTTTTAATTTCATATCCTCTAAAGAAATGACTGCCCATACTAAAGAGAAAGAGGGGAAAAAAAGTTGAGAGCGGAAAAGTCCCAGAGGGAAAAGGAGAAAGGAATAATAAGCTATTTAATTTACACTTTAAATTATTTTATGCTGAACAGATACACTGTGGGTCCTTACTGGTATTTAAATTATTACCAAATTATATTAATCCTTTTTCAGAGAACATTTTCCAGCTGCAGATTTGCGTCCTCTAATGAGGACTTTTTTAGCCCCCCCCCCCCCCCCCCCCCCCCCCCCACCCCCCCCCCTCAAATTACGGAGGCGTAACCGCTCATATTCATTTACAAGTTACTCTTCCTATTTATCCACATAACTTTCTATGATTTTTTTAAATCTCTTAATATAAAACCCACACTTACAAATGGGGGGGGGGGGGGGGGGGGGAGACGTCCTTGCTGTAAGGCACAATATCACATCTGAGTTCGATTGTTTTGTACTCATGTCTTCAATTTTTGTATGAGACCTTGTGTTTTAACCAGTAAGCCGCACAGGTAGATCCATGAAGCAGGTTGTCTGTTCTGGCCTTGATCTCATTAGACCTTTCCAGCCCCTCTGTCTCTCTCAAGTTCACATCCATGGTGTTTGCCACAATGATCTGACTTTAAAATAAAAGCATATCAGTTGGAGAGCTCTGACCTTTTAATGAAAATGTCAGTGTTCCTGTTCCTGTGAGAGTCTGGGCTGTGTCTTTCAGCGGCTGAGCTTTACCTCAGTGGCTTCTCAGTGGACAGACACATGAGGGCTAATGGTACTATAAATCTTTTCTGCTTTGTTGGGATCAAGTGGACTACAAAAGATCAGACTAAACAAATAAATGGCTTTGGATCCTTTATGCCAGTCACATTTGGCTATTCTTGGAGAAAAACAGCATGTTATAATTTTGCATTTGGATTTAATTGATGTCTCTGAGCATGTGATAAGGTTTGACAACCCAGTGTGGTCTTTGTTGATAGCTCTCAGATCAAAGCATGTCTCTTAATATACAGTCCAATTCCAGTGACTTTTCATTCTACAATGGCACAACAGCACAGTAGCACTCACATTAATCAAATCACACCATTCAGATTATTCTAATGGGCTTGGACTTCAGTTCCCCCCACTTCAAACACGTCAGGCTTAGGCTGCGGCCTGCTTAGACACTGACATTTTAAAGGCAAGCGAGGGACGGGGGACAAACAGAGAGTGAGGGAGGGATACGAATGAAAGAGCATATGAAAAGCCTCACAAATGACTAATGTCTTTCTCAGCAGATGCCACGGTCAGACATAAACGTGATAAAAAACTGTGATTCCTACGAGCGCAGCAGCGTGCAGAATTAAACCCAACTGCTAATGTGCCGTTAGAATGACAGACTCCATAGAGTGGAGAGGAAAGGAAACCTTCCATCCTGCCACAGACAATTGAGCTGTGGGAGAGTAAAGGAAAGAACAGACTGCAGCAAATCAGGCATATCTGCTCTGTGTCTTATAAAGCCAAGGGAATTATGGGTAATGAAGGGTGATCATTGGCCTACAGTCAGTCATTCTCTAAACGCGGTAAGAAATCAGTGTACTTTTATTACTGTATGCGCAGTAGAAGTAGAGAAACCCAATACCTTATTTGGAAAGGCAGGAATAACTAAATTTTAAATAAATAAATAAATATTTTTTGTCCAACAAGCACAAACTGTTGAATGAAGCAATAATTTCATTATACATATCAAAAATGTCAATACATCTGTTGGACTGATAAGTCAATATGATTTAAGTATGAACTTTATCAATAAAAATTTTCTCGTTTCTGATTATATTTAATTTAACATAGCCTTCTTTTTAGCTTTTTGTCTCTGATTAAACTTAATAAATAAAAAAATAAATCGGTGCTGTCAAATTCAATTATAACATTATTCTAATAATTCATTTTATTTATTTATTTTAGTGCTGTCGAATGATTAATCGTGATTAATCGCATCCGAAATAAAAAGGTTTTTTTCCATAATATATGAGTGTGTACTGTGTAATATATTATGTATACAGTATATAAAGTTACAATACTTATATTTCAGAAAAAATATGTCCGTTTTTATCTAAAATATAAAATATATGAATAAATATTTCAATTATTTACTGTAAAATGTTTCAAATATAGGCGGTATGTGTGGTATTTAGATATACATAATTATTAAACAGTACACACATACAGGTATATATGTAAACAAACTTTTATTTTGAATACGATTAATCGCAATTAATCATTTGACAGCACTATTAGTATTAAAATATATAATAAAAATAGAAGTTTGTAAATAATGTTTTATAATTGAATTTTTTTCATATTTTATTGATTACAGGATATTTGTTTAAGGAAACTAATTAGAATACAGTTACATCTAAAAATGAGGTTTTATTTCACTTTGACACTTCTAGTTTCAGCCTCATTCCCATCTACACAGATACAAATGAAGATTATGTTTACTATTATTTATTTTTATTGTTATTTTATTGTTTTTAATTAAGTTGTATAGGTTGTATTATTAGATATTCTATTAGATATCTAAAGCTGTACGTATTAAACTGTTTTTATATGTTGATGTACAGTATATATGATATGTTACTGTGACACTTGGTTGTTCACCTTTGGGACAATGTAAACACAGAATTAGCTACCTCAGTGCTTACAAAAGTGTCATGTTACTCCTCCAGCCCCCATGTTGTAAAAGCCCTCTGCCATCACCATGTCACACTGACAGGCCCAAGACAGTTCTCGCCAACCACTAAAGGCCAAAAGGTCACAGACTCTATTCATTTT
>JADLZN010010975.1:0-117381 GCA_018155175.1 Sinocyclocheilus anophthalmus
GGATATGAGGGAGACCGATAAGCATCGCTTCCTGGACTCCCCGATATCCCAGGCCGGTCTATTCGGCGAAGCGGTGGATGGCTCTGCCCAACAGTTCTCCGCCGCACCGCCAAGCAACTGAGGCGTACTCGCCCACCTCCTTGCCCACCCGCCGCTTGCAGCCTCTCTGTCTGCGTCATTCTCCAGCGATCGCCTCCTGTGCCTCCATCTCCGCTCCAAGCTCGGCCAAGCAGCAGCCAGCCTTCAACAACGCCGCAGAGTGGAGCTGGCGCAAGGAAAAGCGCGCAGGCCCTTCTACCGTCCCCTGCCAAGCCCGTGAAGGGCCAGGGCAGGCGGCATCCCTGAGACGGGCGACACGGAGTTCTTGGATCCTGCTCTTCAGGGGATGGTGACCGCACCACTCCTTCCCCCCGGAGGAGGGCCGGGTGGAGAATCCTTTGTTCCTGTTTTTTTCTGTTCCGCCGCTGGCTACCCAGCCAGTGGTGCCAAAACCTCAACAGAAGAGCGGGTTCATTTTTCTCCGGGTTCCAAGAGGGCGAAGATGGCAGTGCGCGAGACCCAGTCTCCACATGACCGTCCCCCTCTCCCTTCGCCAATGGACAGCAGGGTTCAGTCCAAGGACACTACGCCTCCTCACGAGCCCCCTGCCCAGCCGGGGAGCCAGGGTAATGTCCGCCGCACACTCAGAGGAACCCCAACCTGGGACGCCTCGGAAAGCCTCCCGGGTTGGGTCCCGGTGTTCCACTTCGCTGCCCCACTGCGAGTACGTCGGTGGTCTCCCTGGTCCCGCTAGTTCGGTCCCTGTGGGCCTGGTTAGCGTATGCCCAGTGCCGTCTCGCATAGGCTCATGTGACCGTCAGACTCGACGATGCGATTCATTTGCCGGCGCCACCCTCACTAGTTCAGGGGCATCGGTGTCTCCTCTGTTAACTGGACAGGGATGCTCTTTCTTTCGTGCAGAGAGTCGCGGTCCCGCTGGCTAAGACGCGATACAGCAACTAGGTCCCTCCAGCCGATATGAGGTCGGGATTTTACAGCCCTTACTTCACTGTACCCAAGAAAGAAAGGCGGTGGGTTACGACCGATCTTGGACCTGCGCGTACTGAACCGGGCCTTTCACAAGCTCCCGTTCAGGATGTTGAAATGATCTTTCAATGCGTCCGTCCTTTCGAATGGTTTGCAGCGACGGGGGGGGGGACCTCCAGGATCGACTGGGAAAGAGCGAATTCTCCCAGTGAAGAGGAATCTCTTTTTCTTCATGGAGCCGGACTCGGACCAACCTCTCACCACTCTACTCATCGAACGTGCACAGTCCGATGCCTGAAGAACTGCCTGGGTGGTGGGGTACCTAAATCCAGTGCAATACAGCTGTTTCCCTTGAAATAGTTTCCTGAAGGCGCCTGGGACATATCATCTTCCTCCGCGTCAACGCCGCATCTGAAGTGAAATCTATAGACATATGAGACCGCTTCAGCGTTGGCTTTACAACGACCGGGTCCCGAGATTGGCAATGGCACAGCACTTACCGGGTTTACCTGTCACCCCGTGCTGCCGTAGACCTCCATCCGGGTCAGATCTTGCCTTTCTTTCGGAAAGGGGTGTCCCTTAGTCAAGTTATCCAGGCATGTTTTGTGTCCACAGTTCCTCCCACACCCTGCAGCGGTCAGGCGTTGGGCAGGAGGCCATACGCCAGGCTCAGGCACTCGTGTGAAAAAATCAATGCCCAAGGTCAGCCCTTGTGCTGGGCTAGGTGCCCGTTTGTAGTGATTCCCCCTTCGGGTGATCCCACTTGTGTATTCTTCCACGGTACGGCTCCCCTCACGTTAAGCCTGTGTCTTTCCCTGGCAGTCTTTCTCTGCCATCTCTGTTGTGTAGTCTTCTCACCCCAGGCGGGTTGAGTTGGGACTTCCATATGTAGCACTGCCCTATGGTCAGTCCATATGTGTAATCTCCACATAATACCTCCTAATTGCAGGATGTGGCTTCCGTAGCATTCCCTACTGGGTACGCTTTTTTCCCAGTGTTATCCAATGTACCACTTTATGGAACAGCAGTGGCGGACACCTCTTCCTAGCCGCTGTCCTATCTTCCGCCCAGCTGGTGTGGGGGGACTTGCCGCTTCGCTTGCCACTGGAGGGTCAGAATAGTGCGTTTTCCATAGGATCCCAATCGGTCGTCACGACTGACGACGTAAACTTACTGACTGAAAGGAAGTCTCGGTTACATTGTGGTAACCCATCGTTCCCTGCGTTAACATTCCCGTCGCCACGTTACTGTACACCTCTGTATGTCCGGGGCACGAGATCTCGCTCCTCAGCGTAAAAACGGTGTGCATTGCACACGCTCTCCTGTTAGTCCCCTCGCATGTGGGCGAGGGTGCCGTGGCAAACACCATGCCACTGTCATTGGCTTGTTTAAGTTTACACTCCGAAGCGATTGGGCTCTCAGCAAGATCCTAAAAATCAAAAAAAAAAAAAAAAATAACAAAAAAAAAAAAAACAATTGTCACTGTCAGTCACGACTGACGTAACGTCTCCATTCCCTCCTTCAGGACGAGGGTTACACAATTACCGGAGACTTTTTTGTGCTACAAGTTAATGTCTATAACCTGCAAATCAGCAATGTAACTGTGTGCTAATAATATTGTTTTCACTATACTATCTGTGATATTAATAGCCTTGTGCAGAGTTATGTTATACACTGTATCAAAAGATCCGTGGCCGTCTCAGTGATCAGCCGTAAAACAGTGATTCTGTTCAAATTCCCTTTAAAATCTTAAATGATTCCCTTTGAGCTAAATTGAATTTCCCTTACAAATTCAAACAGGGCAGTTGATTTAATTTCATCCGGCAGATTTAAAATTTCTGCGGGCCAGGAGTCAGCAAACCATGAATTACCGAAAATTCAGCCGAATCCGACGGAAGGAGCGGCGTCAGTAGATATTTTGAGGGAGAGAGAGGTTTCAAATGAATCGTTATAAAAGAAAGAAATGTCGTTCCAGTCATTTAGAAGAATAGACCAGAAATGCAAATCAGAGAGACAGCCTTGATCTAATGATATAGTATCATGGATATTACGTACGGATTTAGATAGATCTAGGAGTCTTGAAATGAAAGCGGCCCTGAGAAATAATTTGCATGGCATAATTTAGGTGTCCTAAGAGACACAACAGGTCTCGCTAAGAGATGGAAGAAGAGCGAAACGAGGACATGATTTGTCTAATGCGATCCAGTTTTTGAGATGGGAGAGACGCTTGCATGGATTTATTGTCTAAAATTATGCCTAAAAATTTGAGGGAGTTAGAAGGGCCGAATGTTTTTTCCTCAGAGAGAGGAACCTTTAAAATGGAAAAAATGTTATTTAAGTTTAGAAATGCACCGTTCAGGAGGAGAATTGGGGAAGTCAATCACTAAAAAATTGTTTAGTAAATGGAGAACAAATGGGAGTTTATAGACATTGAGGAGGATCCAGCAAAGCGCTTCGGATAGGCAATCGAAAATCTTAGGGCTGCTACGGCAGCCGAAGGCGAGACGCACTGAGAAAAACATTTTTGATCTCCATTTAATCCCGAAAAAAGGCCATTGGGAGGGATGCAGAGGCATGATTTTAAAGGCATCAGTAATATCTGCTTTTGCGAGCCACAAACCTCTACCCGCGTATTTGAATGGCGTGATCTACAGAAGCGTACGCGAGGGAAAATATGTCTTCGGGGATTAAACTATTAATGCTAGGAATAGGGCTGTTATGCAGAGAAGAAAGATCGATAATTAATCTTTTTTTACCAGAATATTTACGAGTAGCGATAACTATCGGGTTTATACGAAATAAAGGAAAAGTAGAATTACGAAAAGGTCCGATGAGATATCCTTTGGCTAATTCTTTTTTATCAACGTGTCTACGACTTCGGGCTCTTTGACGGCTGACTGAAGATTTGTAGAAAAAGAAATAGAGGAGGGAATAGCTGTAAGTCCTGCCATAAAGCCTTGAATTAGACCAGTAATGAGAAAATTAACAAAACAACGGTAGGGATGATTAGACAAAATATCAGACAATACTGGAACGTTGATTGGAGTTGATGGATGTTTATTCATCTTTTGGTAGAGTTGGGAGGAGCTTTGAACCTGCGGGGACAAACGGCTCTGGGATGACTATCGCCACAAATGGCACAACAATGTACAAATTTACAGTTAACGTAATGACATAAAGATTCGTTGAAATTTATACACGTGTGAGGTGAATTATCTTGATGATTCACGTGGCTCCGAGCAGGGTATTTCGAGGAAAAACGCCAGAAACAGGTTTATTTGGGAGACTGTGGGACTGTAAGACCCCTGGCGCCTGGTAAAAAGCTTGTGCAAGGAAAGGGGCATAGCTTGCAGAATGGTACCAAAGAACACAAAGGAAAGAGCAAGCACTAGCTTAATTTATGGTCAAACCAGAATAGAGAAAAGTTTCTTCTATCAATTCGAGATCCACGAAGGACGGGAAGAAAAACCAAAAAAATCTTGTGTGCTGGTTGAAACGCTGAAGGTATAGAGCTGCCTTAGCTGAAAAACTCTTATGGTATTCGTAAAATAGGGAGCCTCCATAATTAAGTGCTAGGTCTGATATGATCGCTGAATAGGTATCGAGTTCAATCCTCCGCTTAGGAAAAACCTCACATAGAGTGTCTCTGTACACGCCGAAAGCCACATTAAACTCCGCTAGAGACAATCTTTTAGAAAGTCTTGGGTCACATTCTTTGAGAACGACCGAGATATCGCCACAGTCAACCACGCGTTTATCTAAGACCCCTGAAGAACACAGTACATTTTTTACTAGGTTGATGTCGTTACCTGCAATTATTTGGTTCCTCAAACTTTGAGGAATATCTGCTGCCAGCAGGATGAAAGGAGCTCCCGAAGATGTAGCAGGTACAGCTGAGGCAAGGGTGTAACATGGCAGGAAGTCCTGGGAGAAACCAGCAGAGGTGTCTTGGAGAAGAAGTGTGGCTGAGGCTTGATTGTTGGAAGTGCGATTAGGCTTCTCAAGCGTTGAAACCCGATTATCCAGTTTATTTATGGATTCTTTGATTTCAATAAGAGCTAAAATTACGGGATCTGGAGAGACCGTAGAACCATCTTCATGGTCGATGCGGGGTCTTTTAGTTGGAGAAGAGGATGCTGGAGCGAGGTGTTTCCTTTTACTTTTAGCTTTCATCGGGGCTGACTTAAGCGATGGGGGAGGAGATGAAGCTCTGTCACAGGAAGAGATGAGGAAGGTAAATAGTTCATCGTGAGATGAACCCATCAGAGGAGAGATGTTGTGCTCAAACAAATATTCCAGAATCCTTGGAACAGGCCATTCGGAGATATTAAATTGACGTTGAGCCAGTCTAGTGCTCCGCCGGGCTGGTGCTCTGAAATGTTCTCTGTCAGGAGGATTGCCGGGAGCTTCTGTTTCCGACAATGGATCAGCGGCAGGTTCATCCAGGGACAGAAAATCTTTGAGGTCGAGGTGAGACATGTCTCTCGAGATATAGCAGTTCAGGAACAGGGACAACGTAACTATGAGTGCTAGGAACATAGCCTGCAATTTAATAAGCGCGCAGTCTTCGATTCAAAGTGAGTGCGCAGTCTAACGCTACCTGGTCAGACTGGAATATATAGGAGAGTCTAGATTGAAAGGAAAAAGCTGATTGGTTGGTGTACCGGCTGCGTGGCGACCAATCAGCGGCACGTTAGAGTTTCATGACTGAACTAGACATTTAGTTTGTTTGTTTAACAGTAAAGTAGAAGATGGCTCAGGTTTTCCTTCTTTTTTGTCTTCGAGTGTTTGAAGAAATCTATACTCTTTACTCACTGCAAACAATTAGATTTTCCAAAGATTACCCAGAGTTTGTCCTAAGACAAAAAAAAAGAAAAAGATATTTAAATGAAACATGACTGCGATCTCCATTAAGTGTTCTGATCCATGAAAGAGCAACATCTGAGTAATAACATCACATCCTGTGGGTAGTAAGAGTAACTGTGAACAACAAAATTATTTCATTATTACTCAAGCCTCCTGGTCTGTACCATACTAGTAATTGATCAGATGGTAAGATGCTGCTTCATTGAGCTAATTGTTTTATTACACTTCATAAGACTGCAGTTTGGAGATTAGTCTCTTCTCTGTGGTTCCTCTGACCCATCTTGACCTTCTTTACTCATATATCTTAGTTGTAAAGCACTGATATCTCAGAACATGCCAGGACTCGACCGGTCATGACATATCATATAATCCAATTAGCCTCGCAGCTCAGCGCTTCAATATAAAAGTCAAATCAATTTGCGTGCTGCTGTGCCTATACACTTGTGTTTGTTTGTGATTATTAGATGGCCGACGATCACTTGCCGCTCCATGAGGTGGTTACTGCAAATCTTTCCAACCTGTGATTTCATTTGAGCTTATCATTTAATTAGACATGCTTTAATGGACTTTTTATCAAACAGGCCAGAGACTTTCAATGGTGGCGATGGATGACTCTTGCTGTGCATTGATCTCCTACTTATTTCCCACAATGCTGTTTATTTAGAATGCTCTGATAAGGTCAGATGAATGACTGTTTTCTAAGCCTCGTCTCACCAGACAGCATTTGTCTTTGTTGAAAGCCAAAGCCCTACATGTAGTTGATTATATGCAAGTTCAGACTAGCTGATCTGTGCTATGATTTATAATTAGCATGTAATTCGAATTTTGCTCGCTGCCCAATTACTTCCTCCAGGCGTATATCATCAAATCTGAATGAAGATGTCCAGATCATGTCAAAACTTGAAAGAAATAAGAAATTTGATTTTGCTGTCTCCTCCTTATATAAAGATGGTCGTAAGAATACAGTATATTATATATATAATATTATATATATATCAATTTTATTGTTATCTTGGGGGAGAATGCAACTATTTTTGCAAGAGAGAAAGCACCGTTTGCAAGCAAAAAAAAAAAAAACAAAGGCATTAAGATATAATTTTTCCATCTCAATATTTGTTTCCCATCACCACACATTTTCAAAACAACTGACCACTTTGAGTTAGCATTCCTAAAGGTCTGAAGAGCTGATTTTACAGAAGCTTTAAGAAACTAGTAAATAAATGATGGTTTCTAGTCCACAGTGCTCCATTGTGTGTTGTGGATTGGATGCGGTATGAAGTGCACAGCGTCTGTTTGAAAGTGATTACAGAACCTGGATGCTCTCTATAGCATCTCACACAAAAGCCTCATCTACAAGGCCAGACTTCCATCCCTTCCTGCGGCTACTAATATGAACACTGATGCATCGTCTCCCATGGCCCTGGTAACATCTTTTCATAGCATTCCACAAGGTTTGCACTCACTGTCTTTGTTTTACATAAATCATTTATTTTACTTGTTTGCATAAAAAGCAGCCTCATGCATTCTTCAGTGTGTGAACCTCAACGAGTTCAGTAAAATTGTTCATATATAGAAATATTACAGATAATTGTCAGGCACATTGGTTAAAACTAATGGAATTTGAAATGCAATACAATGATACTGTGAACTTGTGTTTGCATGTGCACTATGAGATTAGGTTTTAGATTTCTTACTTGCAAGTTCTATGCTGAGATGTTGTTTGCATTAATGTCACATTTATTAATTTAGCAGATGCTTTTATCCATGATAATTAGGAGCAACAAAAGGGAGACATGTTGAAGTGCTTGAATACAACAGTCTTGAATAATTCAGAAAATAATTAAAGTACCTAGATGTAGATAAGACACTGGTGAAAGAATATTACAGGCTTTTAAAGAGTTTAATTAGTGCATTAATAATAAGTCAAGTCTTCAGGCGTTTTGAGAGGGCTTCAGCTGTATATCATTCCACCATAAAGCTACAGTGAAAATGTCCTCTTCTAAAAAAATATTTGTTGGTAAAACAGAATACAGTTGATCAAAATATGTAAATCTGAGCATTAATATGCAATTTGTGGCTGATGTCATATTCAGCATTTCAATAAATTGCATCATACAACCAGCCAATTAGAATTTATATGGCTTGAGGATGTAAAACTCTCAAGAAGAGGTGAAAACAATAAAGGTGTATAGTCATCACTGATTCTCCCTTGTGTACTTTCAAACCTGTATGATACTATTTCCTCAGTAAAACAGATGTTAGCAGAATGTTGAAGCTGACATGAAAATTAGTAGACGATCAAACTATCGTTTAATAAGATATTGAAAATAATTGTTTCATGAATGTGTAAACTTTAAAGGCCCGTTCACACCAAGGATAACGATAAAGATATAGTTCTAAAAATTGTTCTCAATATTAAAGAATAGCAGAGTCCACACACAGCTATAATGGTAACGGCACAGAGAAACAATATCGTTGGAATCATTTTCAGAACGATTTTTTTTACAGCTGATGAACGATACAAACATTGACAGCCAATCAGAATCCATCCTGCTGTCACAAGCTCGAGAATTTAAAGCGGCAGACGAGCGTGCACTTAGAATAAACAGACGATATTGTTCGCTGGTGTGGACGCTAATATCGCTATCTTTATAGTTATCGTTCTTGGTGTGAAGGGGGCTTAAGTCATGGTTCAATGTCTCTGTTTTGACTTATGATAGATTTTGATCCCACTTGCTTCGTCAAGCCAACTGTATTAAAGCTCTTTAGATTGTTTCAAATCAGCTTCACAGTAGTGAACAAGAAAGTAGCAGAATCAATGACGCAACTTTAAAAATAAGACACATGCAGTAAAGCACCTCTATTAAGATAATAGTGTCGTTATTGAGCTCCAGTCAGTTCAGTGTTGATTCAGTTTAACTCATGACTGTAATGTTCATCTTATTCGAACAAAGTTCAATTCATAATCAGAATCAGAATCAGAATGAGATTTATTGCCAGGTATGTTTACACATACTAGGAATTTGTTTTCGTGACAGAAGCTCCACAGTGTAACAGAATGACAGTGACCTAACAAAAACACAGATAATAAAAATTAAAATAGAACAAGTAGATAAGGAATAAAAACATATAATTGACAATTGTGTGTGCAGGTATATTACAGTAATATATAATATTTTATATATCGATATTTTTTTTTGTATGTACAGGTACTGTATATTATGTGCAAATTTGAGGTGTAGGCTGAGTATGAGTGTTAGATAAATAAGTGTATGAGTGAATAAATAGTGTGTGTTCCATGGTTATTGTCAAGTGTTCATGAGATGGATGGCCTGAGGGAAGAAACTGTTCCTGTGTCTGGCCGTTCTGGTGCTCAGTGCTCTGTAGCGTCCGAACCAGATGGCAACAGTTCAAGAGGGAGTGTGCTGGATGTGAGGGATCCTGAGTGATTTTGCCAGCCCTTTTGCTCACTCTGGATGAGAACAGTTCTTGGAGAGAAGGGAGGGTTGTACCAATGATTCGCTCAGCAGTCCGGACTACCCTCTGTAGTTTTCTGAGGTCAGATTTGGTAGCTGAGCTGAACCAGACAGTTATTGAAGTGCAGAGGATGGATTCAATGATGGCGGAGTAGAACTGTTTCAGCAGCTCCTGTGGCAGGTTGAACTTCCTCAGCTGGCGAAGGAAGTACAACCTCTGCTGGGCCTTTTTCACAATGTGTCAATGTGAGTGTCCCACTTCAGGTCCAGAGAGATTGTGGTGCCCAGGAACCTGATGACTCCACTGCAGTCACAGTGCTGTCCATGATGGTGAGTGGGGGAGTGCAGGGGGGTTTCTCCTGAAGTCCACGATCATCTCCACAGTTTTGAGCGTGTTGAGCTCCAGGTTGTTGAGACTGCACCAGACAGCCAGCTGCTCGACCTCCTGTCTGTAAGCAGACTCGTCACCGTCCTGAATGAGGCCGATGAGTGTGGTGTCATCTGCAAACTTCAGGAGCTTGACAGAGGGGTCTTTAGAGGTGCAGTCGTTGGTGTACAGGGAGAAGAGCAGTGGGGAGAGAACACAACCCTGAGGAGCTCCAGTGCTGATTGTACGGGTGCTGGATGTGTATTTTCCCAGCCTCACTAGCTGCTGCCTGTCTGTCAGGAAGCTGGTGATCCACTGAAAGACGGATGTGGGCACGGAGAGCTGAGATAGTTTTTGGGCAGGAGGAGGTTTGGGATGATATTGTTAAAGGCCAAGCTGAAGTCCACGAATGGGATCCTCACATAAGTCCCTGGTCTGTCTAGATGTTGCAGAACATAATGCAGTCCATGTTTACTGCATCGTCCACAGACTGTTTGCTCTGTAGGCAAACTGAAGAGGATCCAGCAAGGGTCCAGTACTGTCCTTCAGGTGGGCCAGCACCAGTTTTTTAAAAGACTTCATGACCACAGACGTTAGAGCCACAGGTCTGTAGTCATTAAGTCCAGTAATTTTGGGTTTCTTTGGGATGGGGATGATGGTGGAGCGTTTGAAGTATGAAGGGACTTCGCACAGTTCCAGTGATTTGTTGAAGATCAGTGTGGAGATGGGGACCAGCTGGTCAGCACAGGATTTCAGACAGGCTGGTGTAACACAATCTGGGCCTGGTGCTTTTTTCCTTTTCTGCTTCCGGAAGACCTGGCGTACCTCGTCTTCACTGATCTGAATTGCAGGTGTGGGGGAGAGGGGGGTTGTTGGAGGGGTGAATGGTTGTGTGGAGAGGTGTTCAGGGCGGGTGTGGGGGGTCTTTTCAAACCTGCAGTAGAACTCTTTCAAATCGTCTGCCAGGTGTTTTGTAGTTTGTGATTTCTTTTAGACTTTTCCACACTTATGCCGAGTCACTGGAAGAGAATTTAATTTTTTTTTTCAGAATAATTCCTCTTTGCCACTCTGATCTCCTTTTCCAGTGTGTATTTAGCCTGTTTATACAAGACATTATCCCCCATCCTGTAAGCATCTTCTTTAGCCTGACAGAGCTGTCTGAGTTTTGCAGTGAACCATGGTTTGTCATTGTTGTAGGTTAAATGAGTCCTGGTAGGGATGCACATATTCTCACAGAAAGTGATGTATGATGTTACAGTGTCTGTGAGCTCGTCCAGATCGGTGGAAGCGGATTCAAAAAACGCTCCAATCAGTGAAGTCAAAACAAGCTTGTAAATCCTGCTCTGCTTCATTAGTCCATCTTTTTAACAGTCCTTAATACAGGTTTAGCTGATTTCAGTTTCTGTCTGTAGGTCGGTATTAGATGAACCAAGCAGTGATCAGAGAGTCCTAAAGCTGCTCGTGGGATAGAGTGATATGCATTCTTAATTGTGGTGTAACAGTGATCCAATATATTACTGTCTCTGGTGGGACATGTGATGTGCTGTCTGAATTTTGGCAGTTCACGGGAGAGATTGGCTTTATTAAAGTCCCCGAGAATGATTACAACAGAGTCCGGGTGTTGTTGTTCTGTATCTGTGTCTCTGTGATCAGATCAGCGAGTTGTTGTACAGCGGAGCTCACGTGCGCTTGCGAAGGGATGTAGACACTGACGAGAATGAACGAGCAAACTCCCGCGGCGAGTAGAACGGCTTACAGTTAATGAAGAGCACTTCTAGATCTGAACAGCACATCTTCTTTAACACAGTTACATCTGTAAACCACCTTTCATTGATGTAAAAGCATGTCCCGCCGTCGTGTGATTTCCCCGTTGATTCTGCGTTGTGATCTGCTCTAAACAGCTGAAAGCCCGGCAAACTCAATGTGCTGTTTGGCAATGGCGTCATTCAGCCAGGTTTCCATGAAACACACAGCAGCAGAGTGTGAAAAATCCTTATTAGTCCGGGAGAGCAGAAGAAGTTTGTCCATTTTGTTGGGTAGAGAACGGAGATTTGCCAGATGGATGCTTGGCAACGGCGTTCTGAATCCGCGCTGCCTGAGCTTCACGAGCGCGCCGGCTCGCTTCCCCCGTCTGCGCGTCCTGAAGCGAGTGACCAGCGCCACAGCTCCCCCGACAACAATGTCCAGCAAAACATCCGAATAGTCGAAAACCGGTGAAATATCAGGTGGTTTGTATTTCCGAATGTCCAGCAATTCGTCTCTTGTGAAACTGATTGCAGTGATATAACTAAAGACAGGACAAACTAACAAAAACATAAAAACAACTGCGGAGCACGCCACGGAGGCAGCCATCAGCGTCGGCGCCATCATGTATTTACTGACTGGAATGAGTCAGTGAGACGAGACGAGAATGAAGGAATTCAGCTATAAGCAGCTCTACAGGAGACTGTAGTCTTGTTATTCAGCTTAGGTCCATGTTAATTCAAAACAGGGCTGCATTTCCAAAAGCATCGCAAGCCTAAGTTGATCATAGCTCCATTGTTGACAATGGTTCTACGATTAACTTAAGCTTAAGATGCTTTTGGGAAATGCAACTCAGATCAATAACAGTGTTGATGTTGCAAAATTAATCAATTATGAAAAATTATGTTCAGCTATAAAGCATGAAAGACAATAGTTCAATAGTTCAATTAAGTTCAAGTTTTGTTCTCCCCCAATAATGTCAGTAGCATCACATTGATAATTGTAATATGAATAATAATAAGTGTCTTTTACACATCGACTAAGCAAGTCAGGGTGCCAGTGGCAAGGAACCCCAAACTCAATAATACAGAAATAGAGAAAATAAACTTTGGGAGAAACCAGTTGGAGGACCAGTTCTCCTCTGGCCTAAATGAAGAAACACAGTGTGATTTTGATCGAGGTACGTCACACTGGTGTTAGGTGGGAAAAGGAAGAGTTGTAGTCTGTCCAGCTGGCTTAAACATGAAGATAGTGTCACGTGTATGTTCCCGTTGAGTTCCTGTTTTCCTTATTTGGTCCTTCCTGTTCCTGTCCCAATGTAGTTTGATTTGTTCCAGGTGTGTCTCATTATTAGTTATCCTCCTCACCTTTCTGCCCCTTGTTATCTGCTCTATTTGAGTTCTAGCCTGTTCTGTTTTCCCTTGTCTGGAATTGTTTGTCAACTATTTGTGCTACGTGTGATTCCCTGAAAAAAAAGACTCCTTTGTTTTGTACTCCTGGTCTTCTCGCTCTGTGCTCCTCACAGTAGCAATCCGTGACAGAATTCCGGACCACACAAAAAGTGAGCGGCGTTTTCGGATTTTTCTGCCTTTTTGAAAAGTTTTGTGTTGTCCTTGTTTTCCCCTGCGGCTATGAAAATTGCCGCTCAGTGCTCCCCCTTAGCTCGCCTAGATCTCCCCTTTGTCTAGTATTCCTGGGAGTTCTGCAGGCTCGCCGCAGCGATGGCCCTCGATGACGCCACTATTCTCTGTTCTGGCTTGGGGCCAGCTGCCATCGCCCTGTAGACCTCCCTGACACCACGGGACTGAGCTGGAGGGAAGGAATCCTCCGGTGTCTGGAGAGCGTCCTGCCCCGAGTCAGAACCAGCCTGCCATCCATGGCCTACTCTAGTTCACCGCCCGTTAATATGGCAAGCCCAGCGAACATTAATATGGCAAGCCCGCCATGTGTTCATGAGGCCCCAGTGCCTGCTACTCATAAGCGCCTTCCAGAGCTCGCTAAAGTGTCGGCTCCAGCCCCAGAGCTCGCCCCAGAGCTCGCCCCAGTGCCCCAAACCTCACTCCAGTCCCAGCCTCCCTACGCCAGCGCGTTTTCTGTGCCTGCCCTTCCCATAGCACCTCCATGCTCACACCACTTAAGGGCTACAGCCTGAGTTTAGCCCAGTGAGGGCTCCTGTTTCCGAGTATAGCCCAGGGAGGGCTCCTGTTTCCCCGTTAAGCCCAGGGAGGGCTCCTGTTTCCCCGTCAAGCCCAGGGAGGGCTCCTGACCCCGAGTTAAGCCCAGGAAAGACTCCTGATCCCCAGTTCAGCTCAGGAAGGGCTCCTGATCCGGAATGCCCACGTGGGCTCCTGCTCCCGAGTTAAGCCCAGAGAGGGCTCCTGTTTCCACATTCAGCCCAGAGAGGGCTCCTGTTCCCAAGTTGAGCCCAGGGCGGGCCCTGATCCCCAGTTCAGCCCAGGAAGGGCTTCTGTTCCTGAGTGTAGCCCAGGGAGGGCTCCTGATCCCCAGTTCAGCCAAGTAAGGACTCCTGTTCACGAGTATAGCCCAGGGAGGGCTCCAGATCCCCAGTCAAGCCCAGGGAGGGCTCCAGATCCCAAGTCAAGACCAGATCCAGCCCCAGAGCTCGCTCCAGTGTCGGCTCCTCATAAGCGCTTTCTGGAGCGCCATCTATTGCCCGCTCCTCCAGAGCGACCCCCCAGGATTCCTAGATTTCCCAAAAAATTTGGGGGGGGGGGCTATACCCGTGCCAGCGAGCTAATGCCACGGATATCCTGCCATGGCCTCCTGAGTTCCCTGCTCCGCCATGACTCCCTGATCCGCCCTGGAGGCTCTCCTTGTGTCCGCCCTGTTCCAGTCCTGCACCAGCCCACACCCCCTCCCTGATGGTACTGTTACGGCACGGGATGCGTCGTCCGGGAGAGGGGCGATCTGTCACGTGTATGTTCTCGTTGAGTTCCTGTTTTCCTTTTTTGGTCCTTCCTGTTCCTGTCCCAATGTAGTTTGATTTGTTCCAGGTGTGTCTTATTATTAGTTATCCTCCTCACCTGTCTGCCCCTCGTTATCTGCCCTATTTAGTTCTAGCCTGTTCCGAGTCTCTTTGTCTGGAATTGTTTATGTCTCCTCCTTGTGCTACGTGTGATTCCCTGAAGAGAATATTAAACCCCTTTGTTTTGTACTCCTGGTCTCCTCGCTCCGTGCGCCTCACAGTAGCAACCCGAGACAGATAGAGCTGCTGTTTAGCCAGTAAAAGATAACAGGCTTATCAATGGTTTAAGCAGAATGAACATCAATTTCTTGCACTTTGGACTCAGTTGGTCCTTTTGGACACTTATTTATCCTGATTATGTTCTTGTAAGAATAGATTTGGTGTAATATTTTTTTTTTGTGTATGTGGCTTCTGGAGGGAGATTTTTCTCTGGCCAAAAATGTTTTGTCTACATGACACACATTGTAATGCTGTGATGTTTGATGACGGCTGAGGCCTTCTTCATTCCTCCAGCCTGGCTGAGTTAGCTGGAGGTTTGGATGACATTCCCAGAAGAGTGGAAGCTGTTATAGCAGCTAATGCTTTTTTTGCAATGCATTTAAAAAAATGAAATGTTCAACAAGACACAAAAGCAACATTTTAGGTCATGTTCAACAAAACTGGAAGCACACAGTTTGATTGCTATCGTAAGGTGAATAATTAAGATTGGTTTTGTCATTACTGATTAAAATTTGTTTTGTTTTTAAATAGCCAAAGCCTATAATCAGGAGATAATGTTCACATGGACACTTTAATATATCAGATTGATTCCAGCAGACATCCCAGTTTAATTCCAAGTCATCCTGAAAATAACCAACTAAATGTGAATAATGGGATCCTGATTATATCTTGCAAAGCTTGATTACTTGCAGATGAAATAAATACACAATAAATATGACTTGTAACCAAAATATGTTTTAGTTAAAGTTCTTAATGCCACAATCATGCACAATAATATAAGCAGTGATTGAATCAAAGTGGTTTAGAGTGAACAAGGAGACCTGGTGCCATGTTAAATTACTTGTATTTTTTTCTCATCTGGGTGAGAGACACTAAAGCTTGGCAGAAAAAAAATACCCACTTGTCTTCTGCTATTCAAGATGTTATGCTTATTTCTAGGGTCTTCTTACTTTGGATTCGATTAAGCCGCATTCTTCCCGCGGTCAAAACGCAGATCTAGCTGAATGCTAATGTACTGTACTGCACTTATGCTGTTATTTACATACATTACACGCTTCAGGACTGTCCATCTGTGACCCTCTGCATGTGAATAGTTTACCAGCAGCCCTGAGCATACTGTAGCTTACAGTCTGCAAGATTTATATATTTATTATTTGTTTGATTTCTCTCAGAGGACTAATGTTTAATGGTTGTGCCATATGGTACTGTGATATTAATATGCAAAGGATGCCATGGTATTACAAGGGTACAACAAAACGTGAGGTAACATGATGCCAGTAAGTTTAATGCTATTTTGCCCTTTAAGTATAATCAAGTGTCTCAATCACTGATGTTTTTTTTTGTCATTATGACAATGTCAGATGAATTTTACAATGTTTGATAAAGTAATATATGTTATATACTCTAATTTCATTAAGACAAATCATTTTGAATGACCTGCTTTTGACTCAGAATTAAGCCCTCAGTTTTGAGTAAAAACAGTACAAATTATGAATATAATCGATTTGAACTGACTCTGAACTCCAGAACACACAAATGAGAATAATAATTTAATAAGAAAACATTATCAATAGTAGCGTAAAACAAAGCATATAATTTAATGTCCCAGAGAATAATGGGAGCATAAGCAATTAAAAATAACAGGAATTAATTTTCAACAAATCTTCAAATACAATACAATATATTACATATTGTTGTACATATTTCAAAATCCCAAAAAAAAAAAAAACAGGTTTACATTATATTTAACAACACATCTGTATAATAAACTGTAAAACACATATATACTGTATGTTGTTATTATTGTGATTCTCACTGATGTGCATGCTCTGATCATTTTTTTTATTTTTTCTCAGAAACATCATTCATATTACAGGCACATCCATCAGTCTAGAAAATCTGTCAATTGCTTACTCACATAATGTGGTCTGATCTTAATTTAAGTCAACATTTTATTGATGACACCGAGTGTTACGACTTCGCCAAAAGATAATTGAAGTCAAAGAAGAAGATGCGATTGGAAGTGTGGGTCTGTGCTGGAGCATCACGGTTTAGTGCTGCTCTGCTGCCTCGAGGCCTGGACACCTCGCAATCATTTAAGGAACAATGAATTCAAAAGTGTATCAAGGAATTTCACAGGAGAATGTCAGGATGTCAGTTTATGACTTTAAAAAGGTTGAGTGATGCAATGCGGCAATGACCCAAAGCACACAAACAAATCAACTAAAGAAAAGAAAGAAATATGTTTTCCTGAGTCCTGGGATGACACACGGTCACTTTTGTCACTCATTTATTTATATGAATAATATGTATATATATATATATCCGTTCTGAAGCGCACTGAGATCTGACCTGCCTGCTCAGGATAATCTACCATGAATGAAAAACAGAGGCAATTAACAAAAAAAGTAATATATTTTTTTTCCTATTTATCCTCAAAGTAAGAGTCGTTCTCAAACACTGAGTCCAGCACTCCATTTTCAGCATGGTATTAATAATGTAACCAGTTCACAGCACTTCTAGACATCTGGAGAAAGTAAAAATATGTATTAAGGCTACATTCCTCTAAATTGCAAAATACATATTTAATCAAAATTTAAATTGCATTGGGATAAAGTTAGCAATATGTTAAGTAGAGGAATAAAAAAGATAATGCAACCCAGGTTCACTGGAATTGGATAAACGTGCTTGTGGCGACATTTCTGCAAAATGGTATTATGCTGCTTCTTGTGTGTTTCACCAAAAAACAAAATGTCATAAAAGTTTTATCCGAAACAGATGAGCTGAGTCATTTCCAAACAGCTATGATATGTAAACCAACTAACATAATAAAATGAGTGTTTGGAAAGGAAATGTCTGATGTTAAAACATCACTGCACTAAAACATCAATACTTTGTCACATTTATAACATACCATCTGCATTAATCCCACCCTACACCTAACTGATAAAATTAGGTAAAATATGAGTCGAAATTTAAGCCTGCTTATGCCTTTTTAATCCCGACTGTACTGTGCACGTAACTGTACACTTAGCAAACACAGTGCTGTACCAGGTGCACTACTGAGCAAGTTTACTACAGCTACAGTATGTCCAAAAAAGCCATACATATGTAGCTGATTATGTGATGCAAACATCAACATGTAGATCATGATCTATAATAAAAGTGTTTTGAGATTCAGTTGTGATTTGCATTTAAAATTATTTCTCGTTATTTTATTTTGCACATGGATGAAAAACAAATGTTTCAGCTGTTGAAAAGTGTTTTGAGGTCATAACATAGCATTGTGCAAGATTATTTGGGATCATTTGTCACTCTAATTATAATTTAAAATGTGTGAGTTGCTGATGTTTTACTACCACTAGCGTTATTAGAGGCCAAGCACCAAAGGTACGTAGCAGGCTTGGCAGAGGTGTGCATTGAGGGCTCATAGTGGCCACAAATGGGGTGCACGCAAGCACCCTTCTGAAAGCTAAAATGAATAGGACACCCTATGGTCTTGTGGACTTAATAAGCATGTGCACACAGTGGCCATTGTAAGTCCACAAAACCACAAGTACTCATGAAGTGTGCCATTTGGGACAGGGACTTATTCTTCTCCTTCTGATGCTGCATTGGAAGTCTATGGCAGCCCATAGAACCATATGGTAAAAAATTGTGAAATTTGGAACACCGATAGAGGCTAGTCTGAACATTAACCACACCAAATTTGGAGTGTCTAGCTCAAACCCTCTAGCACCACCACTAGTCCATATTTTCACTCATGTTTATGCTAATAACTGTTGAATTAAAGGAATGGAAACAAAATTATTTTTCAGTTACACTTTATTTTAAGGTGTCCTTGTTACACTGTAATTATACATTTAAGTAATGAGTAATATTAATTAACTACAAGTACTTACTATATGCTTAGGGTTAGAATAAGGGTTTGTCTTAGCATTACTTGCATTTCATCGGCATCCTTCCATCTTCAGGAGACAATGGTGTGGCTTCCAGTTTGATGAAATTCCATCTATCTGCACCTTTGCAAGTGGCTATAAAGCCCAATTCCTGAATGGCAATCTCTGCTGCATTTTCTGCAAATGAACGATAATGATGCCAGATGAGGCTGCAGTTGCTTTTCCTTCCTCTTGGCTCTCTTTACGGCAAGGTTTTTACTCCTGGTTTCCTCGGCTTTCTGTACGCCCCGTCTGACAACGAAATGCCAGGCGGAGCCAATGTTGATGTTGGACAACTTCGTGTCTTTCTTACAGATATCTTTGTAGCGCAGTCGTAGAAGTCCAATTAGTCATGAGCCCTCTGCCAGTTCGCCATTCAATAGGTCCCTGGGAATGCGGCCAGGGCCCATTCTCCTGACGTGACCGAGCCAACGAAGGCGCTTCTCACTAAGTATGGCAGACATGCTTCTCATGCCGGCACATTCCAGAACCTCTGTGTTAGGTATTCTGTCCTGCCACAGTATGCGCAGGCACCTCAGATGAAAGCTGTTGAGTTTCTTCTCATCCCTCGTGTGAGTGGTCCATGTCTCACTACTATAGAGGAGTGTGTTGAGCGCGCAGTCCTTGTAGACGCGCAGCTTGGTCTTCACTGTGAGGTTGGTGTTGTCCCAGAACCTCTGGTTCAGTCTGGCCATGACAGCTGCTGCCTTGGCGATCCTGCCGTTTATCTCCACATCGATGGAAAGAGAGCTGGAGATGGTAGACCCGAGGTAGGTGAAGTTCTCAACAACTTTCAGGTTGTACCTATCAATGACGATGGTTGGAGTGGAGTCTTTTTCCTGGGCCATGATGTTGGTTTTCTTCAGGCTGATAGTCAGTCCAAACTCCTTGCATGCATAGGGGAAGCAACTGACAAGCTGCTGTAGGCCATCTACAGTATGGGACGTCGAGGCTGCGTCATCGGCAAAGAGCATCTCATGGATGTGTGTGGCCCTTGTGTGGATATAAACTCCCTCGCTGCAGTCCTAAAAGGCATACTGGAGGAGCATGGAGAATAAGATGTCAAAGAGCATCGGTGCGAGGACACAACCTTGTTTGACTCCGCTACTGACGAGGAAGGACTCAGATGTTGCGCCATTGAAACAAACCTTGCTGCACATGTTATCATGAAACGAGGTGACAACAGCCAACAGTTGTGGGGGGCAGCCGATCTTCTGCAGAAGCCTGAATAGACTGTTTCTGCTAACCAGATCGAACATCTGCTGCTCTCAAAACTTCTCCTGCAGCTGGCGTAGTGAGAAGATCATGTCTACAGTTGACTTGCCAGCTCTGAAGCCACACTGGGACTCTGGGTAGATGCTGGAGGCTAGAATCTGCAGGTTTACCAGGGTGACACGGGCGAATGCCTTGCCAACAATATTGAGGAGGGAGTTGCCCCAGGAATTGTTGCAATCGCTGTGATCTCCTTTGTTCTTGTACACAGTGACAATGTTAGCATCACGCATAACCTGGGGGATGTGGCCCTGATCCCAGCATAGGCAAAGGAGTTCGTGCAGGGGCAGAAGCTGCGCCGGTTTGCCATTTTTCAAGATGCCGTCACTCCCGGGGGCCTTCCCACAAGCGAGGCAGTCAGTGGCTTTACTGAGCTCTTCCAGGGTAGGTGGAGTGTCCAGATCTTCCATGACTGCCAGATATGGGATGGCGTCCAAGGCGGTATCAGTGACAATGTTCTGAGTTGCATACAGTGCTCAACCCAGTGCTGCAACTGCTTCTCTTGATCTGTGATGACTTCACCTGTCCTGGACTTGACTGGAGCAATCTTGGTGGTTTTGGGGCCTATCGCCTTCTTTATGCCTTCGTACATGCCCCTTGTGTCTCCAGTATCGGCAGCTGTCTGTATGCGGCTGCAGAGGTTTATCCAATTTGTGTTGGCACAGTGGCGGGCGGTTTGATGGGCATTTTTCCTGGTTGTAATGATGGTGTCATCAATAGGTGACTTCTTGTTGAGAGTCTCCTGTAAGTTCCTAACGAACTGCTGTGTCTTCTCTGGGCTGCTTGCACAGCAAGTGTTGATACGTGGGCGGACATTTTTCTTGGAGTGATACTGCTTCTTCAGTCCAACTTGCACCTTGCTGGCCACAAGGGAATGGTCCGTGTCGCAGTTGGCACTGTGGTAACTGTGGGTGAGGAGGATACTACCAATTTCTGCATGCCTTGTGATGACGAGGTCTAGCTGGTGCCAGTGGCGGGACTGCAGGTGCCTCCAAGACACCTGATGGATCTCCTTGCATTTGAAGAAAGTGTTTGTCACGCAGAGGCCACATAAGCAACACATCTCCAGCAGACGCTGACCGTTCTCATTGATCTTATCCCTACCGTGAAGACCTTGGCAGGTAGGCCAGGATTCATGGTTGGCTCCCACTCTAGGTTTGAAGTCACTGAGCAGGTAAGGCCCTTCAGTGCTGGGGATTCTGGATATTGTTTCATCCAGTGCCTCATAGAACTGGTCTTTCTCCTCTGAGGTGGAGCAGAGAGTTGGAGCATACACGCTGATGATATTTGCTGGGCCAGAGGATGTTGACAGGTGGAGTGCAAGTATCCTCTCCATGCCTGATGATGGAGGTTCAATGAAGCTGACGAGCGTGTTCTTGACAGAGAAGCTGACACCATGCTGCATTGGTCCGTCTGAAGACTTCCCTTCCCAAAAGAAGGTGTAGCTTGCTTCCCCGTTGTTACCACTGTCGGCCAGTTGGGTCTCCTGTAGGCAGGCAACGTCGATGTTCAGTCGAGAGAGTTCCCTGTCAATGATGGCAGTCTTGCATGCATCGTCAACCTGCTGCAGGTCAGCAGTAAAACCAGGGCACAAGGTCCTGACGTTCCAGCTTGTGGAACGAAGAGCTGGGGTCTCTTTTTTCTTAGAGTATTTTTGCCTGGTGCAGAAGATGTGGCCCGCTTGTTGAGATAGCTCTCTATGCGCCACGCACCCAGTGAAGCAGGCAGGCCATGGCGGGACAGCACCTTACTGGTTGGGGGCTGCCCAGCTTGGGCGGGCGGTAGCTGTCCAATGAGATGCGATGATCTCTCACACCGTTGGAAGTGGCCCCTGGCACTCGTTTCCTATGCTAATCAGATAAGTTTATCACCGGTAACTGCTACTTCCCGTGTTGTGTCGACACCTTGCTGTGTTTTGCTGTTCTTTTTGTTATATTGTTCTGAATCCTCTTTTTCTTTGTTTTTTTTTTCTCTTGTTGCGCTGGAGTGTCCTCTCCAGTGGAGCCACAAGGCCTGGGCAGGGTAATATGTAGAATCAGCTGTTGCCCATGCAGCAGACTCCCCTTCTCCACACAGCTGGTGTATCGAAGGGAAGGACAGAAGTCAATACAGCTAGGCACCAGGAGCGTCACAGAAGTTGCCAGAATGACATTGAACACAATGTCAGGCTGCCTTGGGGACTCCGTCTCCGGATTTGTGGCCCAAGGTTGATATAGCCGGGGTGGAAGTGGGGGATAAGCGCCCAATTCTCAAGAAATTAAATAATAATAATTATAATAATGGCTGTTTGTTTTTATAATAAGGTCACTCAAATGATGGGGATGAGGGTCACTTGAGTGACTGTTTCCTTAGGCAGCATTAATTCTTAGTACGCCACTGCATTTCCTAGAAACAATGCTGTTATTGCCAGCTCAAGGGATACTGAAAGTAAAGATTAATATGCTTTTTTTTTTACAGCCAAGACATTCAATGTTAGATTTTTGGCTTAGTAAATAACTGAGAATTTATTAGACACACACAAACATAAAACATAGTGTGCGAGTGTGCGTGCATGTGTGTGTGTGTGTTTAATTGGATTATCTTTATCTAGTAATAAGAGTTAAATGCAGATCTGATCTCTTAAAGGTTCCACAAAATTTCTAGCATGATAATTAGAATTCTCATTTCTTCATGCTTGAATACATTTTTAGATTTTGCCTAATATATTCAAATTCACATTTGAAGTAACATTCAGTGTAGACAGTTGAGTCCTCTGAATTCACTGAACCACAAAATGTTTTTTTTCTTTTTCTTTTTTCATTGCATGCAGCAAAATATTAAATTTTTCCTTGTCTATTGACCATATGTGCAGACGTTTGCAGGAGAGATGGCATTGGGAGAAATTAATGTCCCTAAATCCCTTGTAGTTGTGATTGGATATTGGTTTTTGTCCTCTTCTCGTGGTTGACTGATCGCTCATATGCTTTGGCATGATGGTGTAATTCCATACACCTCAGTCAGAGAGAATTTGTATAGGATGCTCTGACATGCTGGGAAATTGCCTGCTGTGGCATCTATAAGAATGTGATCGGAGAGTATGTGGAAATGATAGGGGTTTGTTTACTAAAACGATGAACCAGCAACTTATATGCACACATCTTTTCTTTTATTTCTTTAGAATGTGCAGAATAATAGTAATAATAATAAAAACACGATTATTCGAAAGCTAACATTTTCACATTTTTTGACAGAAAACGCATATCGTGGCATTTATTTAAAATGTCATGGGAACATCACATCAGTTCTCATATTTATAAGGGAAGGACAGAACTAATTAAATAGTAAAAAATGTTTAAAAACATTGCACACATGCTTATGGAATTTCAAAATTACATACACAAATGTATGCATTGTTTTATAAGCTCCAGTCCACAAATACATACAATACACAGCATAAATGAGTTAAACTCTATTAAGCATAAATGAGTACAACTCTATAACTCTACTCTGCAACTTTAGTTTATTAATGATCACTATTAGCCTACAATTCAAGGGAAGATTAGGAAAACATAAACATGGAAAGAATCGTCAATATCTGTAAAATTAATTCAGTTGTGTCACCAACAATATTAAATGCAGGTTTTATCTTTATTTTTATCTCACATGAAAACAAACAAACTCAGAAAACAAAATGGAATATGCTGACAGTCTCTAGAGCACATGGATATCATCTGTGCTTCCACTGTTGGAATTTGCATAGAAGCCAAGTAATATTTTATTTTTTTTTTTAATTCTTGCATACAATATGCATCAGATGGTCAGTGAGCAGACTGTGTGTGGTCTGTTGTTGTGTAATGATCTACACCACACCTGATGCCGTTCAATCACTGTGGATTTAAGATTTGGGGGCAGAATAGCCCTGCGACCCAATGTACATAAAATACTAAATATATGTGAGATTAAAATAAGTGTGTCCAAAATCAAAGCATGTTGAGAAGTGTATGCCAGAAGTCACGGATAGTCTGCTTTTGGCACTACTTTTTAAATAATTAACTACTGATTAATCGCGATTAATTGTATCCAAAATAATGTTTTTGTGTACATAATATATGTGTGTGCACTGTGTATATTTATTATGTAAATATAAATGCACACACATGCATGTATATATTTAAAGGGGTCCTATTATGCTTTTTCACTTTTTTAATTTTAGTCAGTGTGTAGTGTGTATGTTTGGGCATAAAAAAGTTGGGCATCTAGAAAGTTACAAATCTCTAAGTCCACTCCAAAGGGAGATATTTAGTTTTAAAAAAATCTCTTTTCAATAACTAAAATGAACGGCTCGTTTGGACTACAGCGTTTGTTTTCTGGGCTTTGTGATATCACAAAGCAGCTCATTAGAATATCATTAAAAATAATTCCCGCCTACAGAAATTAGAATGGTTGGAGGGTGGGGAGGGGCGAGGTTGTGGTTAGAAGCTTGGTTGAGGGCCTGCATCAAGACGAGACGACGAAGATACGAAGTGCTGCTGCAGAGTTAGTGCATCAGACAAAATGAAGAAGAAGAGCTGCTGTGGTGAAGCTCAAATTTTCGGCATGTCTAGAACAATTCTTACAAGTATAACGAATAGGGGGCGACGCGGACAGATGCGAATGGCGCCGCCGGTGTGCATACATCAAGAAAATAATGTATCGATTTTAAAGATGTTGCGAGAGCAAAAGCTGCGTTCCGTCCGTGGCGCGTCCGACTGAACACTATTTTTTCACTAAGTGACCTCAAACGTCTTTGTTTGGGTTTCCGAAAGCGGATGATGTCAGGAAACATTTATTTTTTAACTCTGTTCCTGAGAATTATAAACCCAATTTGCTATTGTGTGCTGCGCATTTTACTGAGGACAGCTTCCACAACACGAGGGTTCCACTACAGTGCCTGATTCACCAAAAAAGCTTTTGTTGAAAGACGGAGCAAGGGGCGTGGCAGTACTGAAACACCGTCTAAGCTGTTCGCCAATCACAACGCACTGGAACATCTAACCAATCACAACACATTTTGTTTATCAGAAGGCGGACCTTCATCAAAGCCAGAACTAATCGAGCCGTTTGTGCCAGGCTGGGGAGAAAGGTATTTTAATAATGTAAATTATGTGAAAACTAATGCGTTTTTCGAACCACCAAGCATGAGAGCATGTTCTAGTACACCCCCAAAACAAAATCAAGACTTTGTAAAAGAGCATAATAGGAACCCTTTAAATAAAAATATTTATTAGATCATTAAACTGGGTGTATATAATAATATGCATATTATATGATTATAAATATATAATATACATATCAAACACTTTTATTTTGGATGTGATTAATCACGATTAATCGTTGCCCAGCACTAGTAAGAATGAGTTGATTTGAGACATGTTTGAAGTGTTTTAGTAATTTTAGTGCATTTTGATTTTGAGATTTACTGCTGTAACGTGCTGGAAGTTGATTAGGCAAACTGTGTAAAGAGTTGAAAGTGACCTACGTACTGATAAATAGGTTCTAGCAATAATAAAAAAGAAAAATCTGTCATAATATGTAATCACTGTGATAATGTCTAATATTATTTAAACACTGTGAACTTTCATAAACATACAAATAGCACAACAGCAGATACATTTGATCATTAATTAATACATGCAAATAAAGAGATCTCTGCATGAAAGACCCACACATGGCACATCAACGAGCTACATGTTTTCCCTTCAATACGATAAGACCAACTGTTTGAGTAGTCTAAATTTAATGAAATAAACAATGGAGTGTGGATATGAGGATAATAACTGTGACAGAATGCATGTAACTATACAACAGCCTGCAATTATGGCATGGTAATACGTCCCAAAGTTTGCCTACTATTCTGCTGCACAGTCTAAAGTATCTACTTTCTTTCACAAATAGAGTACATGCTTTTAGCGTATATAGGATAAGTAGGCAACTTGGGATGCAACAATTACATAACAATAACAAAAAAAGTAACTTCTCTCTGCTTTAACAAGGTCTCAAAGTATTTTAGCATTCCATGGTGAGTCTTTTTCTGCTAACACATTATTGATTGTGTCTTGTACACACTAACATCATTTCATGATAAATTTGTCAGCGGGCAGGTGATTCACTTTCCCTCTGAAAGAGAGAGCGGCCCGGGGCCTGTGATGGCACCACTCCTGGGATGCTGGAAAACTGATGATATTTGACTGCTGTGGATTATCCATGGGTTCTGTGGCGTGTGAGAGGAGCTGCTGCTGGCAGTGCGTTAAAGGAGGCATGTCCAGAATAGTACACTGTCAAAAAGAGTTCTCACTATTTGTGTAGCGTGCACTATGTATGGATAGCTAGTAAATGTTCTGTAATGTTCGCCAAAACATACAGTAGACAGCAGAAAACACGTGCATGTGTTACTGTATTCCTCATTGCATTGACCTTCAATTTCCATGTGATCAGGGCCAGAAGTAATATCAGCTACATATTTAATATTTGTATTTTTATTTCCAAAAACAAGACTGAATGACACTGACTCTTTTACTGTTTTTAGAAGCATTTAGTGAACAAAATGTTTATTTTGTTGACGTGCTATGTTTATGTTGACAGAAGGTGTTGTTTGGAATATTGCATATTTAGTGCACAAAATGCATTTTGTGACATGTCGAGTCATAAAATGGCATGCAGGAAAACTATTGTGAACAAAATGCACTTTGTGATCAAAACAACCCATTTTGTGGATGAAAATGCACGTAATTCACAAAATGTAGTTATACATTGTGACATGCAACATTCAACATTTTACAAAAGAAAACATTGCATAATGCTACCTGTCGTTAGTGTTTTTAGGTCTGTGTTTTATGTGTGGCAAAGTATGACGAGTTGAGGATTTGAAACATGTATGAACTGTTTTAGTAGTTTTAGAGCATTATGAATGCGAAATTAACTGCTGTGCCAAGCTGAAAGATGGTTAGAGCGTGAAGAGTTTTTGAAAAAAGTGACCTAAGTATTGAGAAATTAATATTATCAAAACTGATGAAAAAAAAAAAGATGTATAATATATATTATTTGTTGCATTTCATCTGCAACTACACTGCAAATTTTTACAGAGATACAAATAGCACAAAAAGCACTTTGTGGTCAAAACAACCCATTTGTGTGGGTGAAATACATGAGTCTACATAAATAAACAAATAAAATGTTAAAAAAGGACAACATGGACGAAATGCATTTTGTTGTCTATACAAGCTCTTTAGTGGACAGAATACATAATGCATGAAACTAATATTTTCATATTTTCTTCACAACATGTATTTTGTGATGTGCTGGGTGGATTTTGTCCATGAAAGGTGTTTTCTGTTTTCCACAAAATTTCAAGTGCATTTCACCATGAAATGGAATGAACTTGCTGGAATGGGATGTTAAGTTAAGACATAAAATCGATTTGTGGTTTAGAATAGTGTGCACTACATGATGCGATCAATGTGATGAAGGACTTTACATTTCAACAGACAAACTGCAACATGCATTAAAGTGTAACAACACTTGTCATAGCATATTGTCTATAAATTCATCAGATCACACTTGGTGCCTTATGCAAATGTGCAGTGTACAGGAATACTGTTTTGTGGAATGCTTTATCCCATTACAAAAAATAAAAATGCCGACAAATGCCCATTCACCCAGTAGGTTGGCACATATACAATTTGTACATATGTACACCGTAAAAGGTGGTAACCTGCAATTGTTAAATTAAGGAGTTATTTCTACCTGATTTAATCCATAACAATACATTTTGTTGATATAAATCAATGTATAGATGTGGGTTGAGTGATGTTTAATAATATTTTTGACTAAATCCAGTTAGATGTCACCATTTTTTCAGTGTATATGAGATGCTGTGCAGTTATATCGTGTGAAGGAATTCTTTTTTTTATTCACATTTGTAACAAATGTATGTATTCAATGGACATCGGTTATCATCTTCTTCATGGCTATTTAACTTGACTGTCAACAGTTTTAGACAAAACTGGACTGAAAATGTGAAATTAAACATCAAATGTAACATTTAAACAGAGAGGCCCTGACTTCCATTTCTGAATTAGTTTTTTTCTCTCTCACATAACCACTGTAATAACTGATCCCAATGAATTATCATCTCAGCAAGTGAATGATGGTCAGTGATTAGAGACTGACTCATTGTGCAGCTAATACTCAGATCTCTGATGTGGGCAGGTGCAGATGACTGGCTACATCAGCGGAAATGGGTTTCTTAGAAAGCAATTAGCACTAACTTGACCATTTCCTCGGCCCTTTTTACACACGTCTCTCATTTAATGGAGCATTATCATTATAATGGGAGGTCACGGTCTAGCAGTAAGAGGAGCTGATGTCAGCAAAAATGAATCAAAAACTGATTTGGCTAAAACTGATTTGGCTAGAAATACTCAAACTAGCAAATGTGAGAAATTGATTGTAGTTCATGCTGTTGGTTTAAAATGGTAATCAACATAATGTATGTCTGTACCTGATATGCACATGAATGGATGGATGGATGGATGAATTAGTAAATTAATGAATATCAATGCGATATATCAGTGTGTAGGTTAGTCAGTGTTTTTTTTTTTTTTTTAATGAATACTTTATTCGGCAAGAATGCATTAAATTGATCAAAAGTGACATTATATATGGATAGTCTATGTTTTATTTCTATTTAGGGTTTGTTTTGGTTATTTCTCCTAGTTTTCAGTTTATTTCTATGAGTCATTGTATTGATAGGTTTGGTCTGTATTCAAGTTCTGTGTTTTCCTCGGTTCTTTTACTGTCTTTGTTAGATATTGTTGTGTTCTTCTGTTTGTGTGTGCTAGTTCTAGTATCTCCTGGGTATTAATACTGCACTTAGATCCTGCATTTTATTTTCATTACCTGCAACAAATGCTGACACAATGAACACATGTATAATAGTGCTGCAAATACAAATAATCACCATGCAATAATACCACTATTTTTTATTTTTTTCTAAAAGTGTCACATTATATCAATGAAACATTCAAACAAAATAATTTTTTTGTGAATGCATATTGGTGATTATTGCCTCACTTAAGTTAATGATATCTGTGGCCACTATTTCATGAGCTGATCCTTCATGTCGGAAATGACCGAACAGTATTGATTAGCCTCTGTCTTGGATACGTTTCGGATAAGTTGCGCACATGGACACATTAGACATTGATGCACAAACGTGGATGTGTTCTGTATGTCTGAAGTCAATACAGAAAGTTCAGGTTTTTTCAATGTTTCAATAAAAATATAGTCCTCCTATTTAATTACGCTAGTTCTAAACATATTTCGGTAACAATTTACTTTGTCTTTATGTATAATGCATTATAATTATATTAATTGTTACACATCAGTGTAACAATGAATATAATTAACACTGTTACACTGTAACATTGTTATGCATCAGTTATAATTATTTACAAGATACACTGTATTACAATGCACATTACAAATTAACGCTTTATAAAGCATTATACATAAAGTCCTTAAGTAAAGTGTTACCCATATTTCCAGTATGCTTGTTTGTTATTAAAGAAACTTACATTGTGCATCAGGCTTGTTTAAATCCTCGGTGATACACACGCATGTGCATAATGCCAGTAACTCACTCATCAGAATCCACGGTTAACCTTTGCAAACTTTGACAGTTGGTTGAATTAATCAATAAATAGTGTTATTTTGAAATGTCTTTTCATCACCAATTCAAAAAAAAAACATGGTTTCTACAAACATATTAAGCAGAACAGACAAAAAAAACACAAGCAGAAAAAAGTCTAAGTGCTATTGTACTGTTAGCATGCAGCACTCATCTAATGCTGATCAGCCAATCAAATCAGAACATTTTATACAACACTGCTGTATACCGTTAGTGGTCCTTTTCAAGTCGCTAGAAGGCAGTTTTGGCTTTTGAGGCCGTCATTCAGTGTATTTTGAAGAATGCATCAAGTCTATCCTTCACATCCTGCAATCACTCAAAATGCTGAGGAGTCGAGCCTAAAAGCCTCACAAATACTGGTCTGGAAAAGAGCCTCACTAGGATGCAGCCTTCACATGGAATATACATCACATGGAATCCCAGGAATCACATGTTCATTTTCTAAAATAAAAAATAATAATAATATGGAATACCTCAATATTGCAATGAATCAAGGTCAACACAACAGCATCCACATCTACAAACACCGTAGTCTCAGTTGAGCTCAAGTACTCAAAAAGAGCATACTGTAAGTAAACCAATATCCTTCAAAAAGGTCTCAGCCATGTCCTCATCTTGATTAACAACAATTGTGCGATAGCTAAAACAGTAACATTGTGTCTGTCAAAAAAGAATGTGCACAATACACAGTAGTATTTATGAGATCCAGGGAGTATACATACATTTCCACTTGGAAAACCCACACTACTGGATGTTTTGAGATGTTTGTCATTGCTTTCCGAGAGGAAGGAGAAAATAGTTACCTGAGCATCTTTAACATGTTGTCTGTCAGAGACGATACCTAATATGTAACACAAGAGTATAAATGTGTTCTTCACTCGCTGAAACTGACTTGTGATTTTTATGAAATGTAGATCGCTTTCTTCTCAGCTGTTTAAAAGAATGTGCTCACATTCTCATAAAGTGGCTTTGTGGACAAGTTTGAGTAGATCATGATATCACCTCTTTTGTAGCAGAAATAAACTGCTGCAGAAAAAGCAAAAAGTAAAAAGATCAGATGGAGAACAAATGAATGATGCAATGGTACATGCACACCAAAAAGGGGAAATACGGAATAGAACGTGTAAACCAGCGAAATCAGCAGTGAAGACTAATAAGCTAGCCATATAGAGAATAGAGGAGGGTGATGTGAAAATGATATGGCTCCTAATGTTACGAGACACATCGATCTCTGAGTGTCCAATTGCTATCATCGTCAATCCTGTTTTAAATTATGAAATTATTCACATATTGGAATGTTTGGGAAAGATCATGTAACATTAGAACAGTCTTCTGTCTAAGCCACCTTCATTTATTTACTCGTTTTCATTATTTTGGGATTAATTCTCGTGCCAGATTCAACATGTTAAATGTGGGAAACTGCCGCCGATGTGAGCCCAACGAGAGCCGATGTGTGGAACACACCAAACAAATTAAACTAGCCTGACAGACGCTCGCCGACGAACCAACTGTCAACGTGGTGTGTCCCGGCCTTTAAGTACAGTCACTGATTACATTGACTCAAATACTTTACAACACTGGACAACTTTTAGTATCTGGCTGCAGGTGGAGAGCTGATTGGCATTTAGTGTTGTTTATACATGCTTGTGGTGACATTTCTGCAACATTGATATGTGACCTTGGACCACAAAACCAGACATAAGGGTAAATTTCTCGAAATTGAGATTTATAAATCACTTGAAATCTGGATAAATAAGCTTTCCATTGATGTATGGTTTGTTATGATAGGACACTATTTGGCCGAGATACAACTATTTGAATATCTGGAATCTGAGGGTGCAAAAAAATCGAAATATTGAGAAAATCGCCTATAAAGTTGTCCAAATGAAGTCCTTAGCAATGCATATTACCAATCAAAAATTAAGTTTTGATATATTTGCAGTAGGAAATTTACTAAATATCTTCATGAACTGCTCATATACTTAATTCTTATGATTTTTGGTCAAATAGAAATCTCTAATTTTGACACCACGAAGCTTGTTTGTGCTATTGCTACAAATATACCCCAGCGACTTAAGACTGGTTTTGTGGTCCAGTGTCTCATATTATGTACACTCTATTGGGTTGTTTCAACCCAATGTTGGGTCAAATATGGACTAACCCAACTGTATTGGGTTAAAACAACCCAGCATTTTTTAGAGTGTACCTTACTGTACATTTTGCAGCAGTTTCAAAGTGAGATGTCCAGTTATTACAGTGGCCGAGAGAGCTCAACACACTGCAACTATAGAAAACATATGCAAATAGAAAAAGCACTGGCAAATTAAGAAAACATATTCATCAGTTTGACAGCACATGTGCTGCAAATACTCATTGTGAACCGAGTGAAAAGGTTATGCAGTTACAAGCAGATCCCTAACTAGGCAGCAATTTAACAATATCTGGAAACCAGGAGAAATTTAACAGCAGCAGTGAAGTCCAACCTTGTGATTGCTTTCTTTCCTTTTATCAGTTTCTTCTCTTTTTCTGTCATTCATGTCCTCTCTTATACTGTTAGTTTTGTCAGGCAGATATAAGGGCTCAGTGTGTCTGACTTTGCTTTTTGATTTCCGTTTGTCATTCACATAAGAGCAGAAAGCCCTCCCAAGGACTTAGTGGCCTCTCTCAGGCAGAATACTAATGAAAGTGTCCCTCTTCTCTCTTCATTTTTCTTTCTGCAAGCTGTGAAGCCACAAATCTTAATCACAGAAAGTGAAATGGCATGGGATTGCTCGCCCCCTCCATGATAAGAGGGTCCAAACGATGCTTGTGACCCCATCTCAACAGGGCTCTGAAGTTAAAATTAAGAATCCGACCTCTGCCCACCAGGAAACCCTCAGTCCTGAGGAGCTGCTGTTTGGCTCCTTTTACCCATGGGTCTTGATGGCAAAATTGTGGCTTATTCCAAAGCTACTAAGCACTGTCTTGTCTTTACATTTTCAGATAATCTTTTTTGAAGTCACAATAGGATGATATACAGTATAAGGTCCAAAATACTCACCTAGTGCTGAACGAGAGTAAAAAGGTCTTTGGCTAAGAAGGACAGCTATGGAAGCCTGTTTCCACCACTAAATAAAATAAAAAAATAAATAAAAATAAAAAAGGTAATTGCAACTTTTCTATCTCACTGTTCTTTTGTTTTTTCTCACAATCTTTTTTTTCCAGAATTGTGTGATATAAACTCAAATTTCTGAGTTTTCTACAGTCAATACATAAACTCACAGTGGTAAGAACCCCTGGCCTGCATCATGTTTGTCAACAGTCAACTTTATGAAATGTAAGATGATGTACAGGTCTGCATTAAATGTTATTTGTCCATAACCAATTAATTAAATTAACATGCTAATATGACAAACCTGATATTTTGCTGTGTACTTACAGTACATTATAACAAATGTGTCAAACAAATCTCAAGTGTCTCATGCGAGCCACCAAGCTAATGCATACAGTAACATTATAACAAAACTTAAAGGGATAGTTCACCCAAAAATGAAAATTTGATGTTTATCTGCTTACACCCAGGGCATCCAAGATGTAAGTGACTTCAGTAGAACACAAACAAAAATTTTTAACTCAAAAAGTTGCAGTCTGTCAGTCATATAATGAAAGTGAATGGGAATCATGGCTTTGAGAGTCAAAACAAATTGACACTCCTAATTGAGATTGTAGATAGATTGTCAATGGTCCATTTGAGAGATAGGTGACGGTAATGCACTTATAAGTCTGCAATCCACCGTAAAGCAAGAAGAAGAAGAAGACGCGTCATGCACCGGCTGTTGAGAACACGCTCAAGACAGTTCGGACATTGCGGTGAATCAGAGGTAAAAAAACGATATAAATACTGTTCAGTTTCTTGCACAGACAGATCGTTTGTGTATGTTTTTTTGACTCTCAAAGCCGTGATTCCCATTCACTTCCATTATATGACTGAAAGACTGCAACGGTTTGAGTTAAAAATCTTTGTTTGTGTTCTACTAAAGAAACAAAGTCACCTACATCTTTTCATTTTTGGATGAACTATCCCTTTAACACATTGAAATATATGCTTAGTACTTGATGATTGTGTTGACTATGTAAAACAGTGCTGTGTTATTCCACTATTTAATTTGACAATTAAAGTGATTATTGTCTCTGGTCACTTGTTCCCTGAAAAAAAATGTGAACGAGAACTGATGAGAACATTGTTTGTTCGACCGGTTGTGAAGCATGTGTGACAAACACATCAATAATTTGACTTAACCTCAGTCAGGAATGTCATTGGAATGAGTGCTTCTGAGAGGTTATAAATAAACGTGAAACAGAAACACCTTTAGGTTATTTGTCCACAGTGTGGCAATGACCCCTCAAGGTTGTGTGGTGTGTACACACAAACATTGAAGAGGTCTCAGAAATGACTTTGGGATGTTGACTCAAGGAAATGCAAGCAAGGAGTGGCACCGACATCAAAACTATAGAATCTGATGAATGTGTGGGAGGAGGACCAGCCTGCCGCACCACACACTTGCTGCAAGGAGACACCTCTTGCTAAAACCGTACGCAACCCCTGGTTAAATGCAACATCCCTGGTTACCTCCTAGAGCAGTGTTTCTCAACCCTGGTCCTGGACGCCCCCTAACACTCCACATTTTGTCTGTCTTCCTAATCAAACACACCTGATTCAGATCATCAGCTTGTTAGTAGAGACTGCAGTAACTAAATTGGGTGTCAGATAAGGGAGACATACAAAATGTGCAGTGTTGTGGGGCGCCCAGGACCAGGGTTGAGAAACACTGTCCTAGAGGGAAATCTTGGCTGCATGCCTCTTAGGCTAGGGCAATAGCATCCCTTACCCACTGTGGCATTGTTTGTCTAGTGGCAGCCGCCCCCCGGTTGCGGCCCCCATGGCATATAAAAAGCTACTTCAACTTAAGGTGCTGGCTGGTGCAGTGGACATAGATCTGAAGAGTATGGGCTGGACACAATAAGTGAAGTTTTTCTTGCTCCAGTGTTGCAAATGGCGAAGGGCAGAAGGCTTCAAGAATGACCGGATGTATGGTCGAGAATGGAACTTTAGGAAGATAATTAGGCTGAGGATGCAAAATAGCTTTGACCCAGCCCAGGGGCAAAGTTTAAGCAGGATGGCGAGACTGACAGAGCCTGTAAATCTACACTTGTCTTTAGAGAAGTGACAGACATTAGAAAAACCATCTTCATAGTCAGAAGCTTGACAGGCGATATTAGATCTGAGAACCACACTCTGGTCATCCATTGAGGCGCTATTAGTAAAAGCCGAGGTCTTTGTTGATGGACCTTGGCCAGGACTCCCTGGAGCAGAGTGGTTGGGAGAAATGCTGTCTGAGCCACGTATGGGCCATTGTGTCCAGACCCAGGGGAGTGGGAGAAGTCAGAGAGAAGTGTGCTGTCTCCTGCGAAGCAAAGATAGCCTGTTCAAGCACCGCGAACACAGTCCGGCTTGGCACGTTATGTAACTACCGCAGTGTTGTCCAACCGCACTACATGGTAGCCACTTAACTGCTGGAGGAAGTAATACAACCATTATTTCCAGGCAGTGGATGTGCCAGTTGAGAAAATGACCTCTCCAGATCCCTTGGGCTGGATTGCCATTTAAGACTGCACCCCAGCCCGTGAGGGAAGCGTCTGTCATTAATATCTTGTGACGACAACACGCACCTGGAATTGGACCCAAAGTCAGAAACCGGGGTCTGAACATAGAAAGGGTATGAAGCCCCCAGTATGTAACCCTTATCTGCCTCTGGGGATTGGCCCTTGGATGAAATCCCCTGGCTCTGAGCCACACCTGAAACAGTCTCATGTGCAGGAGGCCTAAAAGCATCACCGTGGATGCAGCCGCCATGAGACCTAGAACTTTTTAAAAGTACTGGACAGTAACTTTCTATCCAAGCTTGTTGTTCTTTAGGATGTTTAGAATGGATTCAACATGTGCAGGAGACAGCTGTGTCCTCATCGTGATCCATACATTTCGTATATGTGCAGGGTAATAAGGCTAGGCCGAACTGAAGAACCCGATACAGGTAAGCATCGCCCTGGAAGTGAACCTCAGGAATGTCCTGTGTTGTGGAAATATTTCTACATCAAAGTATGCGTCATTGAAGTCGATTGCTGTCAGCATTTTGCACTTGTATGTTCGTAGGTAGCGGTACAACCCACAAAGATTCAAAATTGGACACAACCCCCATCTTTTTTGGGAACCAGAGGGGAACATGTTCTATGGCCCCTTTGTCCAGCAGAGCTTGCAATTCCTGTTTCAACAAATGCCCTTGTTCCAGTTTCACAGTAGTGAAGACCATGCCGTTGAAACATGGAGAATGCAAACTGTATTCTGCAGCCCTTTTCTATGGTCTTTAGGACCTAAGGAGAGATATTTGGCAGTAATTTCCATTCTGTCATACTCTCTGTAAGGGGCACTAGTTTTGACACTTTGTTTTGATGAGGGGACATTACACGTTCGGTGTCCTGAACCGTGACAGTACCACATGTACCACATTTACCACATGTGACGGAGATTGGACAGATTCCCTAAGAGTGCTGGGAAGGAGCTCTTAATGTTCATTGTAATTTTTTTGTGGGAGGGGGCACATCCCCTGTGTCCTGGGCGCACAAGCCTAAGGACCTATATTTGGCTGCAATGACCGTTCTCATATAAGGCTTGTGGAGTGCGGCGAGCCGCTCCCCAGTTTTTGTGAGGAGACACATGACTTTCCACACTCTCCTTCTGGGCTTCTCACCTCAGAAAAGCCGGACCTGGTCGGTACTGGGTGGCCGACAGACCCGACGCTTGAGCACGGTGGGTGAGAAACTAAACGAGAGCTTCTTTGTTCCTTTTTCCTCCCAGGAACCTACTGACGGCCACATTAATGGAGCCATCAAATACGGAATCAAGGAGGAACACCCGGTCTCTGTCCTTCATCCCCGTGAGGTTCAACCACAGGTGCCTGTCTGTGCCGCTATGAGTCCAGATGGACTTATTTCATAGTGATGGAGGGAGACTCAAATGGTAAGGGATAGTCTGTGGTTAACAATAACTAATAGGTGTTCCAAATTAGTGGAGAGACAGGATAAAACCTGCTGTTCCTGTCCTGGGGAGGAGGGAGACTTGGAGAGCATGCTGTGCTTGTGCCTGATCTGTGAAGTTATTGATGCTGAAAAGCCCTTGCATGCATTGAGTAATTAAGTCATTCATTTCTGAGCAGTTATTAGTGATGGGACAATTGATACCGCAGCTGCGATGCTCCGACGCAGTTTTCAAACCAATATTGATCACACACTGTGCCGATGCTTGTATCAAAATGACAACACCACGTGATTGATGACATTTGAAGCATCGAACGTCATGCAGTATCGGAAGGTCCAGACAGCTGGTTTGAAAAAACTGGCGCTCCACGATCCCACCTGATGCATAAAAGGATTATTCAGTCACTTTGAGGGCTATCAGTAGGACATTTAATCATGTTTATAACAGGGGTCTCAGAGATCCCGAACACAACATAAGGGTTTAACAGCTCACCCAAAATATTTTTTTTCAGCTATCCACAACAATTATTAATTATGATCACATGTTTGTGTATTTTATATTATTGATTGATATGTGAATCCGTTGACCAAGCTATACATGACACGAGTTGTGGTCTCATTGGCACAAATTAATTTAGATGAGATTATATCAGATTAGACATTGTATTGATCCCAGATTGATTCCACTCTTGAATGTCACAGACTTCCGAAGATTTTGGTCACATGCTTTTTCAAACCATCCACTGCTCCACAATGATTTGTCAGAAATGGTGGAGAAAACAAAGTCTGACCACCAGATATCGCTAATGCACACTGTGTTAAAAGCTTTGAGTAATGAACCGTTTTTCGGCACAATTTCACAAAAGCCTCAAACGCTTCAGAAAGCCTCGGTTTCCCATCACTTGCAGGTATTGTTAGATTAAAAATACTCAACATGCAGATGCACTCTGACCTGCCTCCTATTTCTGACAAGCCCTTATCCATGTTTATTTTACGAGATCTAAAAAATGGTTGTGTATGGAACCTAAAAGAAGATCATTTGAGAGACAGCTCAGCTCAGGAATTTTTGACCCAACATCTTAAATTAAGGGAAAATAACTTAATTTTCTAGGCTATCATGCTGTGAGTTCTTGCCCTGCATCATGTTTGTCAACAGTCAACTTTATGAACTGTAAGATGACGTACAGGTCTGGAGTGGGGCGGGAAACTTTGTTTGTGACAGGCTTCCACAGAGTGCATATTAATACATATACTGACACTGACCATGATCTGTCTGAGGATGATGTCCAGTCCACTCTAGAAAAATAAGATCCTCATCAACCCAGTACACCTGATGGTAAGAATCCAAATAGTCCTGCTTATACTCTTCCAAAGGTTGGTCATTTTGAAGCAGACAGATCTTGTGGGTGAGTGTAGAGAACTCTGCTGTTTAATCCACAGTGAGGTATTGTGCTCTGTCATGGTGGGTCAGGCATTGTGAGGAGGAAGGATCTGTTTGTAGCACTATTAATAATTATTAACAGAGAAACAGAAATGGCATATGGCAGCGTAAATGCCACAAGACAAAAAAACTGAACAAACTGAGGGCATGATAGACAGATGGTGTTTTACAGGGGGTAAAACAAGAAACAGGTGTGAAACATAATTAGTGTCTTTGGCAACAAATGGGAAGCGGGAACAAGGAAATCAAAGGAAGCAAGAAAAAAACACAGGATAACCAGGTCAAACAAACTAGAACCATGAAACTGAACATAACTGTGACAAATATGCTCCATCAGTGACAGAAATGGAGAGGAAAATAAAAAATCTTGGGAGAAACCAGGCTCAGTCAGGTGGCCAGTTCGGCCAGACGAAACCAGCATGTGTGGTTTAATTCCAGGCTGCAACACAAGTCAGACTGTAGACTGGAGTTGAAGCTGGCCACAGAGTCTGTGCAGAGGACTTGCTTGGTTCTTGTGCCGATGGCCGTCTAGGTGACGAGGTATTCGGAGGAGATCTGTCTCTGGGGCTCATCTAGTTGTCCTGGTCTCCTCTGACATTCAGGGCTGTTATGATCATCTATAGGTGCTGATCGGACTAGATTCGAGTGAATATGGTGACTTTGGAATGTTAATGTAATGTGATTGACATTGTTTTTTTTTATTATTTCCACAATGAACCTACATCACTTTACAACACCGTGCCAGTTCAAATACAGTGAGTGCTTTTGCATGAATGTTTTAGACTGTACGATTAAACTTTATTAAAGCTGCAATACTTGCACTTGCATCTGTCCTTATAGTCATTGAGTAATCTTTACAGACCAACGCTTTCTGATGGCTCTGGATAGATATTACTGGCCTTTATGGATTTTGTCACTGTGATTTGGTTAGGCTAAGCGAGTGTATTGTCCCATCTTTCCTTCTTTCTTCCTACAAAATTAACTGGTTATAAAAATGAATGCATTGAAGGAAGATAAGGTAATTAAATTCTGCTTCACATTAATACATGTGGCAGGTATGTTTTATCCAAAGCACCTTAAAATACATTTAATATCAAACCCATGACCTTGATGTTAATAGCACCATGTGCTACTGTTTGCCTATAGTTTTGGTGATTAAATCACATATTCTCATTACACATCACAATGAAAATATTTGATTAAGAATAATGGTGTGAAAGGAAACTTCAGACTGGAGCTTTGTAGAGTTTTGAAAATGTTCCTCTTCTGAAAATAGTACTTAAAATGCCCCTGCAGATATGTAATTGATAAAAGGGGCTTTTTGGAATAGGCTTTTGGCTTTTTAATACTTTCAGAAAAAAGATGACATGAGGAGCAATTTTATCCTTTTTCTTTTCCTGTTCTGCTGTGGCCAGAGCAGAACTTTCACCAGATAATGCACTGGCATTTAATCGATAACCAATCACCCACACAGCAATGCTTTGATTTGTATTTCTTTAACCCGAGGGTGAGATATTTCCAGATACTGATAATGAAGATCTGAGGGGAGGACTTTTTTTGTTTGTTTGTTTGTTTTATCTTCTTCTTCAAATTGTTTCATTCTTCTGGTAAAGTGAGTTGCTTGCACTATAGGTGTGTGGTTTGGGTGTTCATGAGGTCCTTCAGAGAGCTCTCTCGAGTGAATTCTCTTAACGACAAAGTGCTGTATGTGATCAGTTGTGTCTTCTGCTAACATGCCAGATATTAAAATGCTTCCATTGAATCCTTCTATTCAAGCGTCTTCATTAAAAGCAAGTAGATTGAAAAGTGTGTCCTTGATAAGATTTCATTCTGTTGCATTTGGACTGATACAAATTGTTACCATTGTTCCAAAAGAAGCAATGAAAATGCTTATTGTATTATATTACTGATTTTATTCCCCTTTTATTTGAAGAATTTTAATTGTGTTGCTGAAATCCATTAAATCTGACAGACTCTATTGATACTTTCTGCTAGATGAATATGTGCATTATATGCACTCCCCTTGTATACTTGTGTACATCAGTATAGCCAGGTTAAGCTGGCTAATGAAGATCATGACAAGCTACACTCACAGAAAGGAAGCTTTACCACTTTAATATTGTGCCTTCGGGACTTACAAATGCACAAGCAATAATACAAAGACATGACAAGAGTTTTGTGATCAAAATTGTCCTCATTTTATCTGCCCTTTCAATTACTTTTCAATTTTAACATAGCCAAGTGCTTTGCTAGGGCTGTGCTCTTAGTATTGGAAATGCTTTAAAAGTGCACATGATGTTGTTGTTCTTCTTCACACAATTAGAATATTGAGCCAATTTATCCACCTCAGATTCTCAGGATGCATTTGAATCCCTAAAATATATCAATAGTCTCAATGTGAGATCTCACACGTTACTTCTAATTGTAGAACAATGAGTTCCCATCAACACTCAAGCTGAAACAGGATAGTTGTATGATGGTTGAGTTCAGAGGTGTAAGAAAATACAAATTTATAAACAATATGCACATTTGACCCCGTTCATGTCCTTCACCCTTGGTCCTGTTCCTGGAGTGCCACTGTCCTGCAGAATTTAGCTTCAACCCCAATTAAACACACATGAACTGGTTAATCAAGTTCTTCAGGGTTACTAGAAACATCTAGGCAGATGTGTTGGGCGAGTTGGAGCTAAACTCTGCAAGATGTTGGCCCTCCAGGAGCAGGATTGGACACCCTTGGGAAATGGTCAGCATACACTAAAAAATGCTGGGTTTAATATAACCCAGCGCTGGGTTTAAAAGGGACAAACCCAGCTATTGGGTTGTTTTGACCCAGTGGTTGGTTTGTTTTGAACCGCAGCGTTTGGGTTCAAAACAAACCCAACCGCGCTGGGTCAAAACCACCACTGCTTGGTTTGTCCCCCTTTTTAACCCAGCGGATGGTGTTTTACCCAGCTTTTTGTAGAGTGTATACAAATTTTCACATATGTTTTTTGCTGCTTAATAGTTGTTGTGGACACCAACTAAAGCTAACAACCTAACTAAAATAGCTAACTGGTTTATTTATTTCGTTTTTAACACTTTATTGCCACAGTCCAAATTCTCTTGACTATAAGTAACATTGCAGTTATATGTCAGCTCAAGAGATGTCAGCTGGGCAATTTTGGTTAATGCTGGCGTCAATGTGCAACCAGGAGGGACCCGGGCTCACAACTGATTTTCTAGTGTCCCCAGATAGAAAATTGTACCCCATTCTCATGGAAAGTGCCCGAACAATCCCATGTAAAAAAAAAAAAAAGTACCTTCCATATTTACTTAACGTGCTCTATTTTTGCGCACTCATTTTGTACTTAAGAGGTACTAAATAATAATTTTTAGTATATTAAGATAACCTTAAGATCATCTAAGTGTAATCAACTGCTATTTTGGAACACCATGAAGATGAACTAAAATGCGCTTTTAACGTACTATCTCTGTATTAAAAAATAATAATATTTAGTCACCACTTGTACACTACACTTTAGGGTACTAGTGGTTTTAAATGGTTCACGTGTACTACAAGTGTACGAAATACCTTTTCATAAATAATACCAATTAGTGCGTGGAACAAAAAAATAATTGAGCACTTTAAGTACATTATGGAAGTGTATTTTTAACCCTGTAACAGTGCTCAAAAAAAGTTTCCAGGCAAATGCTCAAAAGTTTGCCCCAGTGGTATCTCAGCATTAGAGTATTAGTAGATTCTCTAAACACTTATTTTGATGGGTCTCTACCCTAACCTAACAGTCTACTAATCTATAAATTCAGAGGTCTTCAGCCCCGTTCCTGGGAACACACTGAGGTGGTTTCGCATTACCCTTCCATTGCTCAATTGAAATCGCGATTGAAATATTAAACTGTAACAATGTTTTAGGTCGGGAAGAAGAGGCCAGGACCCGCCGCACATTTACACAAACTTTAATAATAGATAACTCAAAACAGCGGCAGCCCCTCGCGGACGACTGGCGCTCACAAAACACAAAATAAAATCCAGGCTTGGTCCTCTCTCGTCTTTCCCTGTCGTCACTCCTCCTTTTTATCCTTCCGGAGCTCCTCCGTGATCTCGAGGCCGGTGAGTGGTGCAGGTGTCGCTCATATTTACTCCACTGGCCTCGCTCAGTTCCCACAGCTCTCGGCCCCGCCCCACTCATCACATACCCCCATCGCCCCTCGCAGGCAGGGGGGTACTCCCGAGACTGCGCTCTACTCCCCCCCTCCCCCCTCCCGGGGGTAGCCGATCACGGCGGCCGCGGCGTACCTGGGGTTAAGGACAGACAGACGAGGCGAGAGAGAAGGAGGCGGAAGGATGAGGAGAGACAGAGACGGGAGAGGGGAAAAAAAATTCTTGTTCCGGTTCCCAGACACACTGCCACTCAGCCCTCCACCAGCTGGGTAAGCTCTTCCGCGATGCCAGTGGACGGCGACGGCTCCTCCGCGTTCGGGCAGCCAGCAGGAGTCCCCTGTTCCCTGCTCCTCCCCATCATGGCGTATGGCAGCAGGCTCCGGCCTCCTGGCAAACAGGGCCGACTCCTCCGCTCCCTCACGGACGGCAGCCATCCCTCCACAGCCCAGGCGGCCGGCAGCGAGTTCGTCTGCCCCTGGCAACTCACTCCAGCCCACCGCCTCTAGCGTCCATGGCGGCAGACTGCTCTCCGCCATGCTTGATGGCACCACGGACTCACCACAGCGGCGAGGGATCACTGGCAGCGTGCCCCTACTTCCTCCCGGGTTTCGGCACCAATGTACCACAGTTCGTAGTCACGGGAAGAAGGATGCAGGAAACGCGAACACTTAAACAAACTTTATAATCAACAAAACCAAAACAACATAAATCCAGGCCTGGTCCTTTCTCGTCTTTCACTGTCGTCACTCCTCTTTATCCTTCCAGAGCTCCTCCGTGAGACTTGAGACCGGTGAGTGGTGCAGGTGTCGCTCATTATCAATTACTCCACCGGCCTCGCTCCGTTCCCACGGCTCTCAGCCCCGCCCCACTCGTCACATACCCTATACGCATCACTTTTCGCAAAATGCCCATATATCGCAAAAATGTTTTTCATATGATCATTCTTCAATGTACTATAACCTCCAAGAAACACATAATATGTGGCCGCTCTCCAATATAAGGGGCTTTCCCTATATGCTTAGACAATTTACACTGCACACGTTTGCGGTGCAGTGTGGCTCTGATACGGTAACTGAAGCTGATTACGGCCACTCAATTCTTGTGTTTATGTTTTTATACAGTCTATGGTTTATTGCAGCCATGCCATGCACGTTTCTGAAGTGGCTCTCTGTGCTGCTTCTGTAAAGATACACGCATACGCCTCCTTTGAATAAATATAGCCACAATCCGTCAAAATCCCACCAAAATCCGTAGCCATCACTTATCGCGAGAGGCAAAAGGTTACGTTTTAGTCGCATAACATTGGTTAATGGAAACGCCATCATTTCGCAACACTTTTTTTATCGACACTTATAAAATATCGCCAAAGTTTTGCGCAAATATGTAATGGAAATACGCGCCAGTGTCCTTCAGAGTTTAGCTACAACTCTAATCAAACACACCTGAAGCAGCCAATTAGGCTCCTCAAGATTGATTGAAAATACAGAGGCAAGTGTGAAGCAGGTTGAAAGTAAACTTTACAGGTCAGTGGGTCCCCAGGAGCAGGGATGAAGTAATTATAGATACCTTGACTTGTTTTAATAAATTTAACACATCCTTGCTAAATAACAGCATTATTTTCTTTTCTTTTCGAGCAGCAAATCAGCATATTATGTAGAATGATTTCTGAAGGATCATGTGAAGACACTGACGACTGGAGTAATGATGCTGAAAATGAAGGTTTCCATCACAGCAATCAATTATATTTTAACATATATTCCATAGCTATACGTTAAATTGTATTAATACTTCACAATATTACTATTTTCTCAACATTTACTGTAATTTTGATCAGATGATAGATAGACGAGGCCTTCAATCACTGGTGTGAAACTTACTTCCATTACATTTTCCTAAGCTGTTTGCCTGTTAACATTTACAAAACTTAGTAATTAGGTTCCAAAAGCATATGTTATAAACTCTGAGAGTAGTAAAGGTAATAGGTCAGAGCTGTGGTGTTCGAATCTGTCCTGGGTCATGTCCTGATCTCACAATCTCTATTCATCACTACTTTTCTGCCCCACTCTACTGTAAAGGCAAAAAGCCCAACAAATGTTATATAAGTAATGTAAATCATGTTAAACAGCCAGTCTGCCACAAAAGCAACAGCCCTCACATGCTTACTTGGATGTTTCGCTGGTTTCACTCGTTGTGGCCTGTTAGGCATTGGAGCACATCATGGGAGTGTTTATCCTACAAATAGTCACCATCACACAGACAATTTTGGCTATTATTGCCATAAGCCTGTTATTTACAGGTTTTAGGGAGGCCATTATGAGAGGCAGCTGTATAATATAGTTAATAAATTTGTTTTGTTTGAGGGTGTTATTTTGCTCATAGGCTACTTAGAGCTACATAATGGGCCGTTCTGATGCACAGAGCAATATGGATTGATGGCCACAAAAACAGGCAGAAGACAAAAGGAACAACAGATAATAATATGATAAACAAATATCGGAAAGTATTTTGTAACCATTACACCAAATGTTTCTTGGTCACTAAATACCCTTTTACTTTTTAAAGGAATAGTTTATAAATACTAATTTCCTCATCCTCATGCAACTCCAACCCTGAACCCTCTCTGACCAAGAGTTGTAAAGTTGTGGGGAGCAAAAAAACAAAACACTTTTCAAGCATAGGTTTTATGTCAGTATGGCCAAATGTCACTGGTTCTCACATGTTTCCTAATTCATTTTGAATTGGGTATGTGCATATGATAACTTAGATGTCTGTATCTGACATAAATCATCATATGACTTCAGAAGATTATAATACATGAGCCATATAGACTACTTTTGTATCCCTTTTTGTCACTTGACAGCTCCTAGACATTGTGTTTCAATGTATGCAATGAAAGCTCACATATTATTCAATATATATTATGTTGTGTTTCATGAAGGAAACCCAATCATACCATTTTGAAATGACGTGAATGTGAGTAAATAATGACAGAGTACGCAAAAAATATGCAATAGCAATTTCACTGACAAAAGCATTGCGACACAACCGATATAGCCGATATTTGCAGGTCATTTAGGAGCAGCCTCAAAAAGAACCATCAATGCAGACAAGCCCATTGTGTCTAAAAGGTGGTAATACATACTTCATAATAATGAGCTTATTTAGCCTTTGTCTTGTGACAGTATTCAGGTACAGTGATAACATATTCATAAAAGTACTTACTAGAGCAATGAGGCTAGTCAGCATGAAATGGTGGAATAAAAGGCAATGGTGTGGAGAAAGAGATGACACACAGAACTGGAATCAGGAATGAAATGATGAGAGGGATGGGATCACACTAGCCGTAATGAGCACCCTGGCATTTTGACAAGTCAATAGCTCTGAGAGGAGTTACTTCTCTTGTTTTGAATGCTTTCCGAGACCTTTTTTTTGCTACTTCCTGACATTTTATCTGTGCAGTAATACTGGTTTAAGTATTTTTATTGTTGACTTGTGAGCGCTTTTCATTCATTATCTAACATCTCGAAAATGTATTGGAAGACATCTGCATGTTCCCTTTTTATTTTAGTGTACTATATACAGAATATACTACGTACTGCATGCTATTTTCAAAAACAAATACAAGAACAATCAGTATGCAATAAACATTTTAAACTGCAACATTATTATCACATGATTTCAGCCTAAAGTTTGGCCTAAATAAAAATCGAATAAATACAAACATGGATAAATGTCCTGCATTCACCTCCAAAGAGGACTCATTTTTGAGTCTTTGGCCGGATATATTTATTTCTGTGCTCTTTTTAGTGTGAATCTGTGGAATTCAAGAGCAGCTCATTCCCCCTCTCGTTTAGCCACTTTTCGTCCTCTTCAGTTTGGACATGAAAGCCTCACATCTCAAAATGGAGCCATGCTACTGAGTGTCTTCACCAATTATTGGGACGAAGGCTGATTTTTTTTCCCCATGTGTCCAGTGAGGCACAGAAAACCCAATCCACCACAATCTACATTTTGTGTTAAACTGGGTTTATAGGCAATATAGGACAATGGTCTCAAAGGCTATAGATGCAAATACGAATGTTTTTATGTATAAATAGTCTCATTATGTGTGGTCAGGAGTGGGAAGATGATATTGATTCACAGAAACAATGGACTGCCTTTCTCTGCACTCAGTATGAATCTATGCAGTGTTGAAGACACATTGGTGGATTATTCATGTTCTGCCTTGGTAATCCACAGGAGGAGAGCTGATGTTGACATTTGTGAGTCTGGGATTTCCTCAGTGTGAAAATGCCATTGATTTTTAAGATTTATCGAAATGTCTCCCTTATATCAATCACTGTTGTCTTTTATAGCAGTCAAGGTATCAAATGTCATATAAAGAGACATCTATTCTTTCTTTCTTTCTTTCTTTCTTTCTTTCTTTCTTTCTTTCTGGCATTTAACTGTGTTGTGAGCAGAGCAGTAGCAATAATCAATTAATTATAGATAGTGATACGATTTTACTATCTTTAAGCTACTAGCTGTCATTTTACATTCATTTGTAAATATGGCTAATGGTTTGCCTAATTGCATTTAGATTGTGTATTTGCAGGGGTATTATTTTACTTATCAGTAAGTGTTAGGAATTCAGTGTAATGTGAGTATTTTTATTCTGCAAAATAAACGAAAGCAAGTAAATATAGGATCTGCCGCAGTTAACCCTCAAATTTATCTGCAAGCACACATGCATACTTGTTAACCAAATTAAAGTGACTTCAGTTAACATTTTGTAGAGCTTTAAAAAATAAATTGGAAATAATAGCTTAAATCTCAGAAGAGCTTGATGAGTGTGTGTGTGTTTATAATGAAACCTATGAGGTTGGCAAATTTGAGTACACTTTAACCTGTTACACTCACCAACTGTTAAGACTGAAAGAGTGTTACGGTTTATACAACACCTCAGTTTGAATTTCACTCATTGCTGTTTTTCTTAAACATATTTATGTATGTGGGACACTGTAACCAATTGTCACATAGCATGCATACAGTCACATTAGCACATCTCGCAAGGAAGTGCAGCTGCAGTTTTGGGGAGGCTAAAGCAGTGTGTCAGCCCGTCAACAGACTGTGTAAAATGGAAGTGAGCGCTCGCAGTGAATCCGCCTGTGGAGAAATGTCCCTCGCCACCCCCAGCTCACACCCACTCAGCTGTCCTCTACTCTTTATTTGCAATCGAGGATGTGCACAATTTACCCTTTTCCTTCCTGCACACATTGTTTTGATGAGCCAGCTAACAGCCCAGGGGTGCGACTGACATGAGCCTGCGTCTTCCAGCCCCTCCGCTTCATCTCAGAGAGCTAGAGATGGAAAATAAAGAAAGCTTCTGAGAAACTCACCTTGCTTCGGCAAACATGAGGAAGGCATGTAATGTGAAACTGCTGTGCAGGTAACCTGATGGATCATCTCTCCCTGGGTTTCATTGAGTGAATGCGTGGTGTGTGTAATCTTTCTGTCTCTTCGTGTTTGTTTTTTATGAGTTTTGTGCCGGGAAGGGACACGTAAGAACAAGCCTCATCATGAACTCATAACTGTAATATTTATCTGTGCATGGGGACCAGCTACAGGAAACAACAGCATATACTGCATACAATTAGTACTGATCCTGAATGTTTAATTTGGATGTGTCAATCATGCAGCTATATTGTGAAACCTGACCATGTAAACATGACCGTGATATATAAATCTCACAAAATCATGTCCAGGCCACATGTCACAAAAGATAAAACAACTATATTCAGCAGCAGTATAAAATTATATTCAGCAGAAAGAAGGAAAGCCTATTTTAGGACCATAATGATTTTGGGCATTTTGATATTATCTTTCATGACAATTAAGCACATTTCATAGTTATACTAAAAATGTCTCTACTATCTTTATGTTCAACTTATTAAAACAAATTAAACTTACTATTATTATATAATACTATCTAGTATATATATATATATAATATAAGTAATGAGTATATTCCTATATATATATATCTTCAGTATATATATTTTTTTTTTGGTATTATTTATGAAGTTCCGTTTCTGTTGTATGTTAGTAGTGTGTTGTAATTTTTTCTTTTGGGGTGAAGATTAAGTTGGGCTTGACAGATTTTATAAGATCCACAAGTGTATTTTAGAAGATATTTTTAGAAAAACAAAACCCATGTGAACTTGTGTTCCTCAATACCATGTCAGCAGATAAACACTGTTAAGGACATCTTTGCATCAGATTTATACAATGTATTCCGTATGGCAGAATTATAGTTGTAGCCTTATGCCCTTTAGAATTGACGAATTTATTATGTGATCTCTCTTTTGCATACAAAGTCCAATGATTTGTTAGGAATTGTGTGTTTGGGAACAGCAATGGGAATCTTTCAGTGTTAGAAGGCCAGCACAAGGTCAGAAAGAGAGAGAGTCAGATTGTTATTTAGTAGCAGGAGACAAAACAGCACATTATAAAAAGTGTTTTTCTCATAAGAGTAACTGTGAAAAAGACTTTCTACAACCATGATTCTGTGCTTCATTTATTTCCTCAGAACATTGCCAAACAGCCACTCATTTCAGCTCAACTCATCAACTTGTTTGTTATGAGAATCACTCGTAATGCATCTTAGTTTAAAGAAACCATCACCCAGAAAGACTTTTAAAATTAAAATGCTGGAAAAACACATAAAATCAATCAGATCCGTTTGTATATAATCTATAGCTATCATAATATATATTATATACAGTATATTTTTGTTTTAACATTATCGTTTATCCTCTTGAAATGAAGCCTCCAAAGTGAATGCTGACTTCAGAAAGCTTTAAAATCCCATTTAAATTTGTGCAATAAACAAAATGTTTCTAGATTTAAAAAAAACAAACTGTGTAAAATGAAGGCATTTTTAAGAATGTACTATTTCTAAATTATTAAGAATATAGAAGCTATTTTTTTTTTACATCGAGCATGGTAAGAACTTTCTACAAAACGTTTTTTTCCCCTCCTATTGAAGGCCACTTGGAACAATTTATGATATTTGGATCATCTCAAATCATACAGGATAACATGGATCATAAGGTTTTGTTCACACTAAACGAGTGTTGCTGGAATGACAAACAATGACCTAAAAATGCCATGTCTGGTTGATTTACGAACAATGTGCTTTTAGCTGTTTAGACCTGACTGAAACTGTGGAACTAGGTGGAAACACGTGTTTATGAATAACAGAACATGGTTCTGGAAATAAGACCGTGGATTTTCACTTTGCTGCATTCAAATTCACGCAGATACCAGAAATCACGTGTGTGACCTAGGGTCTCTTTAAACATGAACCAATAAATCAGGGGCGAAATGCATCAAGCATTTCACAGTCACAGTCCAAGATCAACTTCCCTGGCCCCTTAAATCTGCCCATTTGTATTCGAATAGCAAAAGCTTATCAAACATAAGCCACCTGCCAAGCCTGATACACAAAACACCAGCCAACGGTATGAGTCATTGTGTGCTAGCTGCACGATTTCAAATGAAGCGAATGCATCTCTGCTGAGGATGAGCCCATCTAGTGCTACTTAACAAAGCCATCTATACCATTAACGCGCATAACCACTAAATTTGATTCTTAAGGTGTCATCTAAAAGATCCAATTTCAGTTTATAATGGAACCTCTCTGATTCTGGTGTCTGACGTTAAATCTTCACCTTATTTATGTTCTGACATTCATCTCTGGGTTATCGTCATTAAACTTCTCCCCGCGTCTCATCCATTCTCCCCGTTTCCCGTGTATAAGGTAATAGCTCCCTATCTGTGGTCTGTCTCCAGAGAGTGTTTAGCCAAAGCCTGGAGGCTGCGGTGAATAGGGATGTTCTTTAATCTTTCACTCATAATGGGTTCTTCAAACATTATCACACCTCTCCGCACTTAAATTACTGTGATTGATCTAGCTTGGGTATCAGGGGTACTTTAAAGTCTCTGCTTTGCAATCACCTGACCTTGTCACCTGCACTGAAAAACAAGCCATATAAAAGCATTTCATTTGGATGCAGTGCAGCTCGGTTGTTATACCTCCATCAACACATGTTCTCATGTAGAATGAAGTGCTAGAAGCATCGCATCCTGACAGGTGATATTAGAAAGACTTCCACACCCAATCAAAGGCCCCATCAAGGAAGATTTTTTTCTGTGAAGTTGATGGGTTGGGAAATCAGAGTCTTTGGCTGGGGCTAATTCCACTCTCTAATTCACTATGACAATAAGTTGGGCTCCAGTCTCCACTGGTTTTGCAACACAACATAATATTTTACTTTAGACATCAAGTGGTGACCCAACAAAATACCAAACCTGTGGCCTTTTGCATAAAGCCTATATGTTAGGACTTTTCCTTAAGAACTAACTATCAGGAAAAAAGACTGACATTTTCTCCAAATTAAGACATTTCATCACAATTTTGGTTTTATAACATGCAGATGAATGGATGGACTAAGCATTTCACGCAACCGGACACAATGTAGTATGTTGTATTGTCTTTTTTACTTTTTAGTTTTGTTCATGTTTTTTTGATAATGAATGCCACACATTCCATCCATGTTGGCCTCTGTCAAATTTCAAAGATGATTTGTATGACCCCTGGGGTTTTTGACACTTCCATGCAAATCATGAGAAAAAACACTCACATCTATCATTAAAGTACAACACATGGCCTCCCTTGCACACAGACTTGGTTAATCCAGGAGTGAAAGCCTAAACAAAGACCTGCTGTCTGTGTGGCTAAAGGAGAAACCTTTGCACTCAGCATTTGCCTGCATTAAAAGTCCCTCTCAGCTTGAGTGTGCAGGCTTCAATGCCACATTTAATACCTACCTGAAGCAGGGTCAAAAGACCATGATGGAAAAGACACTTTCTAAAGAAATCCAAATGTCTTTGTGAAGATACTGCACTCAGGCTGGGTCCATTTTGACTCAGTTCTGTGGACAGGGAATTAAGTTGCTTTGTACATCAAAATTTTCAATGGCCATTTTGAATTTATGTTGTCCTAAAAAAAGCCATTGCACAGAATACATACAGTATAATGATTTATTTTACAAAGTATATGCCACTCACATAATTAAATTAGAAGTGAAAGTCTAGGTGCTCAGCATTTTTCAATATGTATAATATGTATTCTACCATTCCACTCTTCAAATATTTGGAGTCAGTAAGATTTTCTAAGTTATTTATTTCTTTCTTTCTTTCGCTCTCTCCATTGCTCGCTATGGCTGCGTTGATTTAGTCAGAAATAGTAAAAACTGTAATATTGTGAATATGAAGAGTTTGGTTCCAAAACGCTATAAATCCATTTTGATTAATCTGTGTAAAGATTTGTTTTCTTTACCAAGTGGCAAGATGAAAACCACTATTTACTGTTTCAAACTTCCACATAGCATCTTTAGGTTATAATAACATTAAAAATTCAAATCCAGATTTTGATTTTCAAAGATTTATTATAAAAAAAAAATCCCAAAATGCAATAAATCCATGACACTTTTTTTTTTCTTTCCAAAAATGCAATAAATCCATTGAATCAATATAAAAGCTGTTGAAACTGTTGAAAATACACAACGTAGTAAGTTGATCCACATATGACAGCCTCTGATCTTGGTCAAAACTAATCTTATATACAGGCATTGAACTAAAAATACATTCAATCAGTCATCGCTCCAAAAAAAATTCAACGGGTCATCTTGTTAATGCAATAAATTAATTACAACAATAAAATAAAATTTAATCACGAACATACATGAACAACAATACCACATTAAACCACAGAAATTCCAAAAATACATTTCCCTTACATTCAACTTCCAAAACTGCATTCATCTTTGCCATGTTACATTCATTAGTTGACTAGTGCTATACGCTGTATTAACAAAAACATAAATGGCATTAATAATAAAAACACTTACACTGACAAGCAACTCAATATCGCGTTCATAATCGAATGCGACTAATCTGCGATTGAACAGGTATGCATAGCCTTGTCAGTGACGACGCTCGGGGATCAATCTGAAGCACTTGATGGAGATTTAAATATGATCACAGAACTGGCTTTACTGACGAGATGCGCTTGACAATCACATGCGATTTATCGTGCAGATGATGTTTGTTGTTTGTTGATCACAAAGTACAAAATAGATCAAATAAAACTAGGAAGCCACGTGTATTCAAAGCGCTTCCATTACTGTCTAGAGTGCGTGGAATTGTTATTTGAATTATTATATATATATATATTGTTATTGGAATTGTGCGCTGTGATTGGTTGAGCGAATATATCACATTCTGCAGAGAAGGGAGACTAGCGTTTGTCGCGGTTTGGAAAGAAAGGGAGAAAACATGACAGAACAACTCGGCGGATATCGCATTTTGCGTACATTAAAAAAATTACTTTTCAATACTGACCAGATACAATACTGATTTTGGCGGAAACTCGATAAAAAAAATACAAAATGCGTTTTAGGGAACTGCACGTGTTGGAACCAAACTCATTCATGATCTTCAATGCCAACAAATCACATCATTTCATAGGTTAGTAAATTTTGTTTCTGTTTATGGTTTTGAAAGGGAAGTAAAAAGTCAGACTATTATGCCTGGAACACTTTACAAATGAAGTTCATTATTAACCATTGAGTAATTAATGCCTAACAATATCACCTAACAATGAGGCAATCACATGTGTCATGACGTAATATGTGGTATGGTTAACTAATAAAGTATAATTTATGATGTTAGTTCATGTTAGTTCAGGTCCATTAATTAATATTAGCAGACAAAACTTTGGATTTTAATAATATGTTAGTAAATGTTAAGTAAAAATATTTTTTTCATCTTAACTATTGTAGTTAACTAATGTTAACAAATGGAACCTTATTGTAAAGTGTTACTGTTATGTCTATAATATTGTGCTATTTTAGGGCTGGGTAATATGGTGATATGTGATGACAAATGATCCTCCAGATTAAGATATAGCTATATTGCATGTCACTCCTAATTTTAGGGCTTATTTTTTCACCCAATTTCCATGTTTTTCAGCAATTCACAAAGCATATTAACGCTAAAAGAATCTTCTAAACCTAGGACAGTTTAGAAGTCCTCCTGAGTACTTCTGAATCCCTAAGAGAAACTCACACATGAGCTGAAGCATTATTATGAGATTGATTGGAGAAACGAATAGAATAGAAATGGCACAGAATTAGCCATAGGTGTAATACATAGGCAGCCATCAAGATGGCGCCGACGCTGATGGCTGCCTCCGTGGCGTGCTCCGCAGTTGTTTTTATGTTTTTGTTAGTTTGTCCTGTCTTTAGTTATATCCCTGCAATCAGTTTCACCAGAGACGAATTGCTGGACATTCGGAAATACACACCACCCGATATTTCACCGGTTTTCGACTATTCTGATGTTTTGCTGGACATTGTAATCGGGGGAGCTGCGGCGCTGATCAAGCGCTTCAGGACGCGCAGACGGGGGGAGCGAGCCGGCGCGCTCGTGAAGCTCAGACAGCGCGGATTCAGAACGCCGTTGCCTAGCATCCATCTGGCGAACCTCCGCTCTCTACCCAACAAAACAGACGAACTCCTTCTGCTCTCCCGGACAAATAAGGATTTTTCTAACTCTGCTGCTCTGTGTTTCACGGAAACCTGGCTGAAAGACGCCATTCCGGACAGCGCGTTGAGTCTGCCGGGTTTTCAGCTGTTCAGAGCGGACGCGACGCAGAATCAACGGGGAAATCAACGGGGACATGTTTTTACATCAACGAAAGGTAGTGTACAGATGTAACCGTGTTAAAAAAGATGTGCTGTTCAGATCTAGAACCGCTTTTCATTAACTGTAAGCCTTTCCACCCACCGCGGGAGTTTTGCTCATACATTCTCGTCAGTGTGTACATTCCTCCGCAAGCACACGTGAGCTCCGCTTTACAGAAACTCGCTGATCAGATCACAGACACAGAACAACAACACCCGGACTCTGTTTTAATCATTTTCGGGGACTTTAATAAAGCAAATCTCTTCCGTGAACTGCCAAAATACAAACAGCATTTTACATGTCCCACCAGAGACAGTAATTTATTGGTTCACTGTTACACCACAATAAAGAATGTATATCACTGTTCCACGAGCAGCTTTGGGGCTCCCTGATCACTGTTTAGTTTATCAAATACCGACCTACAGGCAGAAACTGAAAACAGCTAAACCTGTATTAAGGACTGTAAAAAAAAATTGACTAATGAAGCAGAGCAGGATTTAAAAACTTGTTTTGACCTCACTGATTGGAGCATCTTTGAAGCTACTACCACCGATCTGGACGAGCTCACAGAGAATGTAACTTCATATATCAGTTTCTGTGAAAATATGTGCATTCCTACCAGGACTCATTTAACCTACAACAATGACAAAACATGGTTCACTGCAAAACTCAGACAGCTCCTTCAGGCCAAAGAAGATGGTTACAGGAAGGGGGATAATGTCTTGTTTAAACAGGCTAAATACACACTGGAAAATGAGATCGGAGTGGCAAAGAGGAATTATTCAGAAATAATAAGGATTCAATTCTCTTCCAGTGACTCCGAGTGAAAAGTTTAAAAGAAATCACCAATTACAAGACACAATCCCCCAGCACTGTGCAGAATCAACACCTGGCAGACAATCTGAACGAATTCTACTGCAGGTTTGAAAAAAAAACACCCCACACCCGCCTGAATACTCCTCCACACAACCATTCACAACTCCACAACCCCCTCGCCCAACCACCTGCAATTCAGATCAGCGAAGAGAGGTGTGCCAGGTCTGACGGAAGCAGAAAAGGAAAAGCACCAGAGCTCAGATTGTGGTTACACCAAGCCTGTCTGCAATCCTTGTTGACATGACCAGCTGGCCCCCATCTTCACACTGATCTTCAACAGACCACTGGAGCTGTCCGAAGTCCCTTCATGCTTCAAACGCTACACCATAATCCCCGTCCCAATGAAACCCAAAATTACTGGACTTAATGACTACAGACCAGTGGCTCTAACATCTGTGGTCATGAAGTCTTTTGAAAACTGGTGCTGGCCCACCTGAAGGACATCACTGGACCCTTGCTGGATCCTCTCCACTTTGCCTACAGAGCAAACAGGTCTGTAAATGATGCAATCAACATGGGACTGCATTACATCCTGCAACATCTAGAAAGACCAGGGACTTATGTGAGGATCCTGTTCGTGGACTTCAGCTCTGCCTTTAACACTATCATCTCAAACCTCCTCCTGTCAAAATTAACTCAGCTCTCTGTGCCCACTTCCGTCTGTCAGTGGATCAACAGCTTCCTCACAGACAGACAGCAGCTAGTGAGGCTGGGAAAATACACATCCAGCACCCGTACGATCAGCACTGGAGCTCCTCAGGGTTGGGTTCTCTCTCCACTGCTCTTCTCCCTATACACCAACAATTGCATCTCTAAAGAACCCTCTGTCAAGCTCTTGAAGTTTGCAGACGAAACCACACTTATTGGCCTCATTCAGGACGGTGACGAGTCTGCTTACAGACAGGAGGTCGAGCAGATGGCTGTCTGGTGCAGTCTCAACAACCTGGAGCTCAACACACTCAAAAAAGTGGAGGTGATCGTGGACTTCAGGAGAAAACCCACTGCACTCCCCCCACTCACCATCATGAACAACACTGTGGCTGCAGTGGAGTCATTCAGGTTCCTGGGCACTACAATCTCTCAGGACCTGAAGTGGGACACTCACATTGACTCCATTGTGAAAAAGGCCCAGCAGAGGATGTACTTCCTTTGCCAGCTGAGGAAGTTCAACCTGCCACAGGAGCTGCTGAAACAGTTCTAATCCGCCATCATTGAATCTGTCCTCTGCACTTCAATAACTGTCTGGTGCAGCTCAGCTACCAAATCTGACCTCAAAAGACTACAGAGGATAGTCCGGACAACTGAGCGAATCACTGGTACAACCCTCACTACTCTCCAAGAACTGTATTTATCCAGAGTGAGCAAAAGGGCTGGAGAATCACTCTGGACCCCTCACATCCAGCACACTCCTTCTTTGAACTGTTGCCATCTGGTCGACGCTACAGAGCACTAAGCACCAGAACGACCAGACACAGGAACAAGTTTCTTCCCTCAGGCCATCCATCTCAGAAACTGACAATAACATGGAACACACACGAGTTTATTTTTTTTTTTTTTTTTTTTGTTTTTTTTTTTTTTTTTTTTTTTTTTTTCACTCATCAGTATTTATCTAACACTCATACTCAGTCTACACCTCAAATTTGCACAGAATATACAGTACCTGTAATACAAAAAAAAACTGTCTATTGTAATATACATGCACACACAACTGTCAATTTATATATTTTTATTACTTATTTACTTGTTCTATTTTAAATTTTTTATTATCTGTGTTTTTTTGTTCTGTCATTCTGTTACACTGTGGAAGCTTCTGCACGAAAACAAATTCCTCGTATGTGTAAACATACCTGGCAATAAAGCTCATTCTGATTCTGATTCTGATTCTGATTCTAATGTATGTTATATGCAGTGTTGGGCTCATTACTCCAAAAATGTAATCTATAACATTATTACTTTACTTAATTTTATATTTTTTTACTACTTTCTGGCAACAGCAATTAGTTACACTACTATATTACCTAATACAACTTCACGCACCACAGTAGATCAAAATCCGCATTGGATCGCAGTCAGAAGTTGTTACAAACATTCATTGGTGACTGAAAGTGATTTTAAGTAAAAGTGCTGTATTAATTGTCATGTGTAGCTTGAAGCTAATTGTAGCTATAATTTCTCTGTTACCCATATATGATTATAATTGATGTATTTTATCAAAATAAATCACATAAGTTCATAAGATTTTTAATTATAGTAATATAATATACCACATGCTGATCAGAGGGATGTGGGTGGGCAAAGCATGTAATGCCAGAGTAAAGTAATGCCACAACTTACACTGTAAGTGTTCAGATCACCTATTCGCCTGACAAAATCAAAGTAATGACAATATGCATCTGCAGAATGTAAACTTGTCCATATCCCAAGCTTTTGCAACTGCATGTGACGCATTGTGCCCTGTACAAATCGTAAAAAGTTATGAAAATAAATCTATGAATTATTGTATTGTTGGATTTCAAATCAGTAGGGGTTGAGGCACCAAAAGTAACTAAATAACAAGCTTTTATTATGGATGGTAACTGTAATACTATTACTGCAATCTTATAAGTAATTAGTTACACTACTAGTTACTGCAAAAAGTTATATTATTACTTTAACTAGTTACTAGCAACTAGTTACTGCCCAACACTGGTTATATGCTACATAATACTTGATAATGTTACACATATATACTTTTTATTGTTTAACTTGATGTGCTTAAATAATAAAACTAAACCTGAATACAATTACTGAGAGAAAAAAAACAGTAAAAGTGAAAAATACACAAGATAACAAAAACTGTATATACAAATTATTAATATAAAATAGAACTATCTCAAAAACAGTAAAATAACACTTATTCATATCACTTGTTTGGCTAATGGTCGATAGACTTGTCGGTGAACAAATTGACTTAATGTACATTTTAGCATGTCTGGAAAATGGCGATCCCTGTTGGAAGACACTTATTTTTGTTCTGCAACACTTTACTGCACATTATAATTGCATAATGTCTTTTCTTTCAAATATAGTCTCACTTTTTACAAAATGGTGAGCAGTGTAAATATATACGGTATTTATATGGTTAGTAGTGTTAGTATTCCATGCTGAACATAGTCATAGACAGTCGAGGGCAGTCACAGAGAATTAAAGTTAAGGGTCAAAGCTTATTGCCCATGGTGGTGTGGATGTAACACCACATCCAGAATGGTTCAACAGAGCTTTTAAAGATCTGTCTGCTGCAGTGGACACCATGTATTAAAAGGTTACTAGGTTGTGCTGTCAGAAAAGAGATCATGATGAGGATAACAACCACAATAACAACATATCCTGTTCCCATAAGCAATATATCTTCCTCAACTGCTATTCATTGATTTGTTTTGTTTTTTGTTTTGTTTTTTTCCTCTGGACCCTCTGCAAAAAGGTTACCACATGGAATAGGCTACATGCTTTTATCTTTAGTCACATGCATGCAATATAGCCCCCTCACTTCGGTTTGTCAGTTAAGATATGTTAACAGTTACAGTAATGAAGATAAATGGGTAAGCCCAGCCTTGCACAGTGCTGTTGTAAGGGATTAACAACAATAGAGATGACGTGTAACAGCTGGCAACCCAGAGACTAGTATGTTGACAATCCCCTGCAGCACTGCTCATCATGCTGTTGACACATGCACACATTTGCACATCAATGTCTCAAGGCATATGCCACTTTGGAGGTTGGTGGATGTAATCTGATTTGAACTGTAAACACCAAAAGCATTTTTTAATTAATTATCAGACTGTAAAAAGCATGTCAGAGTAAAAAAATCCAATGTCATATCTGAAATAGGGGTGCCGTTGCCTCACTAGTTTTTGTTAGCAGTATAAGGGAGTCATTCTTCATATTAGCAATAATCTATAGTAAAGCTTCCAGGTCACAGCTTGTTTCAGATTGTTGACTCATAATAACACCTGCCAGATGCTTCGAGTTTGAATTAGAAAGCACACCAAATCACTTTCCTTTCACATTTCAAACATTTTTGTGGAAGGAAAATTGTAGCATTTCGCCAGCTTTGTAATGACATTCAGTTTTCTGCTAAAATAATACCCTGCGGGCTTATTGTCAAGCTACAGTATGCTGCTTGAAAGTGGATAAATTAAAATAGAACAAAAATGACTGCATGCAAAATAAAATCTCATTCAGTATAATAAATGGCATTCAGCTCATTTTTAGGCTTGTGGTAGTAACACTCATTTTCAAGTACTCTTTCAAATGTTCTGTTCCTGATATGACACCTAGGCAGACATATATATGCATATCAGTGGCAAGTGACGCTGTAAAACAACCTAGCTTAATTCAGCCTAGGGTGGTTTGCTGATCTTAGTTGTTTTAACCCAATTTAGCTGCTCTCACCACCTGACCTGCTGATGAGTGCTCAAAACCTTCTAAACCCAATAAACAGACCGGCCGAACCAGCTTTGCCTGAATTGGAGGCCACCTTTTTCAGCAGGGTCGTGTGTCATACACAATTGCTCCCTATGTACAGCATTTCATATTAGTAATTTTTGAGATTCCACTTTGGTTATGATTCTGCCTTAAGCTTTGTTCACACCTCCAGCGATTTTGTCGCTGCATGTTGCTTGTCTCCGTACTTCAAGTCGCTTGTGGGCGTTTCTAATGCTGCCGCTCTGTTATTGGTAGACTGCCCGTCTAAACATTTCTTTAGAAAATGTGATCCCAGATGACATATATTGATAGCAAAACTGTTTTCTTGTTGCTAAAGAAGGAACATTCTGCTGTTAGAGAGTGTTGCTATATAAACTAGAGCAGTGCTAATGCATTAAATCCTTAGCCAGAATAACAATTTACCAATCAGTAATATCTCTGTCTTATTCTAATTCAATAGGAGAAAATGATTGGTAATCCAATCTTTTACATTTTTAATACACTCTGTTAGTTTAGATAATTTAGAAATTTCATCTGGTCTTGTTGAGATATGTAATTGAGTATCATCAGCATAACAATGGAAACTAATTCCGTATTTTCTAATAATATTACCAAGGGGTAACATGTATATTGAAAATAGCAGAGGACTTAGGACATATCCTTGTGGGACTCCATACTTTACTGGTGATAATTGAGATGACTCCCCGTTTAAGTAAACAAAGTGGTAGCGATCGGACAGGTAAGATTTAAGCAATTTTAAAGCCTGCCCTTGAATACCTGTATTGTTTTGTAATTGATCTATGAGTATGTCATGATCTATAGTGTTGAACGCAGCACTAAGATCAAGTAAAACTAGCAATGAGATGCAACCTTGGTGTGACGCAAGAAGCAAATAATTTGTAATTTTAACAAGTGCAGTTTCTGTGCTATGGTGGGACTTAAAACCTAAATTATTCATAGAGATCTTTTTTTTGCAAGAAGGAGCACAATTGAACAGACACAATTTATATTTACATTTAGTCATTTAGCAGACGCTTTTATCCAAAGCGACTTACAAATCAACAAAAGAGCAATGATATGCAAGTGCTATAACAAGTCTCAGTTAGCTTAACGCAGTACACGTAGCAATGTTTTTTTTTAAATAATATAATAAATAAAAAGAAACAGATAGAATACAATAAGAATAGAGCAAGCTAGTGTTAGATGCCTTTTTTGCTTTTGTGAATGTAGCGTCTGCGTAGAATCATGCATGATCTTTGGGTTTTATGGCTTAAGAGACCCTTTTAGCTTTTGACATTTGCATATAAATTACAGTCCTGGTCACAGACTTTACACTTATATGGGTGCTAAATGGCCAATAATTCTCCCCACTATCAAGCAGATGCTAAACAGATCAAACTCTCATCTCCCCATCTGATTTCAAACACATTCCAAAGAGATGTAAATGACCGGGGCCAGGCACCAATGGGCCTTGCTGACCAGCAAACTACACTATGCTCACAATACACATAACACACACACTTAAAGACATTTTCTTTATTTAGATTAAATTTAATCAGTTACAAATGTATCCGGTATATGCTTGTGTTGTTTGTATGTTTCCCTATTGTATTAGCCTAGTTACAACTCCTTATTTGTATTAGTTAGACTCTCAATGCGTATATTCAGGTATATGAGTGTATCTCTGCTTTAAGATCTTCTAGATGTTTCGTTCTTGGTATCAAAATGATCAGCTCTTTATTCCTCAAACAAGGATCTACACTATGTGATCGTGAAATTCATCTTACTATTTGTAGCATATTTTGGGTAAAACTGCACCAATCTTCCAGACCAGCAATAAACATGCAAATGGGCCATAAACAAGAGACAAAGAAAGTTTCTCCCGCTCAAAATTCATGCCTCTGATTGGCCATTCCACCCAAAAGGTGGGTGTGGATAGGAACTATCAAAAGTCATTAGCTCAGACTAATCTTGGCTCAGAAACCCTCTTCGTTTGAGACAACACTTTTCCAAGACTCTATTTTTAAGAGTTTTTATCTTCAAGTAACTTTAGTCGCTGTGGACTTTTCCTTCTTCAGAAGAACCAGAAGTAAACTTCCAGCTCACGAACTCATCAAAGACCTCCGTTGTCTACCACATCAGATCTCTTGTTCAGCAATCGAAGCCAATGCAAGTAACTGTTTACAACCATTTAGATGCGTGTTTAATTTTGAGCCCCTTTTTGATTTTTGATTCTTTGATGATTCTCAAAGGTTGTGTTTAAACTTGATGTGAAATACTGCCATCCTTTTACTTCCCTCTCTATTTTCCTTACTTTGTTTCATTCTGTATATATATGTGTTTTGCTTAGTTATATGTTAGATATAGTTTCATTTATTAAATCCCTTATATTCACAACGGAATATAAGGTTGTGAATATATGCTCACAGTTCGAAGTCAATGAATGTTTGAACCCTTGCTACATATGCTAAATTACTGCTAGCACTGCATAAATAAGAAAAGATTATTCTTCCTTGGCCAGGAAAATAATCTTTCCATGAATTGATAAATTATTATATTGTCTACTCGGTGGACGGACAGATCAAATAAATGTAATATTGATTCTGCTACAGTTAATTTGAATATATAATCTAAATAATTATTATAATCAAAACAGTTCCCTTTCAGTCGGTCACTCTCGACGTCACGTCAGATGACCGACGAATTGGGATCTCGCTTAGAGAGACCAATCTACTTCGAGTGTAAACTAAACGAGCCAATGCACATTGGCATGCGATTATTGCATCTAGCTGCTGCTGATCACAGCATGAGTATAAATAGGCAGCAGGTGCAGCGCATATTCAGCTTTTCGCTTCGGAGACGAGCGGTTCTATCGTTCTGCTCCTGACCTCTGCAGTAGTGATAAACTACAGTCAAGCACGCTCTTCGGTGGGCTCTCGTGCTGGTGGTACGGCGCTTCAGCAGCAGTGGTTTTCCCATGTCGAGTGGGTTGCACACAACAGGCTGCACTACACCCTGTGTGTGTTGCAGACGGCCATCTCCCCTGTGCGCTTCAGCACACTAAAAGAGCAATTTCCATCTAAAAGAGCTTCACGAGTGGAACATATTTTTAAAGACGCGTATTTTTAAAGATGTCATACCATCCGTGCATTTCTGGGTGCGGTCGTTACCTGACGCCGGGTGATGATCACGATCGCTGCCTCAAGTGTCTGGGCATCAAGCACACTGAAGTGGCCTTCATGGATGAGTCATGTTCTCATTGCGGGGACATGACCATCTCGGAGTTGAGGACCGGACTCTGTTACCTGCAAGGGGGCGGAGTGCTTGTGCCACTGCCTAGATCTGGGGTTCTCTCTGGTGGTAGCCGGGGGCGTCCTTTTTCTGGCGGATTGGTCTTACGGTCACGGTGAGGAATTACCCTAAGGGGATGGCCCGAACAGACGCACTGCGAAACAGCGGAGTTTCAGTAGGAGAAGGACTGGACCCTCCGGGGGTTACCAATTGTTTCTTCTGAGGCTCCCACGACGAAAGATGCGATTGCCAGCATCGGAGGGGTGAGCCGCGACTTTGCGGGGAGAAGATCGTCAGCGCTGCGCCTTCTGGTCAGCGGGCAGCCCCCGGTTGCCGAGCCGGCCCGGAATTGATGCTATGCTTCCCGGGCCGCCAAGAGTGTGGGCTCGAGTTGGAACATTCCACCCGCGTCCCGAACCCTCAAAGGTTTGGACGATGGTTTCTCGGGGTTGGCGCGCGCTGGCTTCTCAGGCCCGCTCAAGGCCTTTCTTCCCGGATGTGCATGAGGAGCTCACTAGGTCATGGTTGGCACCTTTTACTGCCAGAAACCGGCCCAGTGGCTCATCCTCGCTCACCACCCTCGATGGGGGTCCAGCGTGGGGGTATACGGGAGTCCCCCAGGTGGGGCGGTCGGTGGCGATGCAATTGTGTCCAAATGCCGCAACCACTTGGCGGGGCAAACCGTTGCTCCCCTCACGGGCCTGTAGGCACTCGTCGGCCTTGACGATATTGCCTATACGGCCTGTGGAGAAGCTGCCTCCGCCTTATACGCTATTGCTTGATTGCAAGTGCACCAGGCCAAGGCAATGAGGGACTTGCACGAGGGTGGTCACAACCCAGAAGTTCAGAGAGAACTCCGCACCGCGACGGACCTCGCGCTACGAGCGACGAAGTTTACGGCGCAGTCTCTGGGTCGTGCGATGTCCACGCTTGTGGTCCAGGAGCGCCATCTATGGCTGTGTCTGGCAGACATGAGGGATGCCGACAAGGTACGGTTCCTCAACGCCCCTGTGTCCCAGACCGGCCTCTTCGGCGACGCGGTGGAGAACTTTGCCCAGCAGTTCTCCGCCGCCCAAAAACAGACTGAGGCCATCAGGCACATCCTGCCCCGGCATGCAGCTGCTGCCCCCACCCGGCCACCGGCGGCAGCGCCTCAGCCCGCTCGTCGCCGAGGGCGGAACCTGCCGCCACCCCCGCTCCCGAGCAGCGTCCGCAGCAGCCAGCAAGACCGCGTCGAGGAGCCGGCCGCAGGGCAGCCGCCCCGCCAGACATGGTGGTAAGCGAAGGTGCAAGAGGCCCTGAGACGGGCGACCCAGAGATGGAGGGAGTTGCTCTGCGGGAGATGGTGAACGCACCACTCCCTCCCCCGGAGGGGGGCCGGGTGGAGAATCTTTTGTTTCCTTTTTTTCCGCCACTGGCCTCGCGGTCAGTGGTACCCAAATTCTCGACGAAAGAGCAATTTCTCCCTTCTCTGGGTCCCCTGAGGGGACGGGGGGGCTGTGGACGGTCCAGAGCCGTATCACACTCACCCTCCTCCCTCGCCAGTGAGCAGCAGTGGGCGGAACGGGAGGACGAACCAACGGACTACCCAAGCACCCTCTGCTCAAACGCAGGTCAGTATTGCACACACCCAGACCCCGCCTCGGACCGGCAAAGAGACGCACGGGCCGGGTCCCTGCGTTCTTTCACGGTGCCCCGCTGCGGGTATGCCTGTAGTTCCATTGGTGCCACTTGTGCGGCGTCTGGGAGCCTGGATAGAGCTACCCAGCCCGTCTCGATGGATCCGTCGAACCGTCAGGCTCGGCTATACGATTCAGTTCACCCGGCGCCCTCCCAAGTTCAGGGGCGTACACTTTACGTCAGTGAAAGCAGCAGACGCCCCTGTCTTGCGTGCAGAGATCGCAGTACTACTGGCGAAGGACGCGATAGAGCCGGTCCATCCAGCCGATATGAGGTCGGGGTTTTTAAGCCCTTATCATTGTACCCAAGAAAGGCTGTGGGTTAAGACCAATCTTGGACCTGCGTGTCGTGAACCGGGCCCTTTCCCCCTTTTTTTTTTTTTTTTTTTTTCCCCCCCCCCCCCCACCGGCCTCCCGTTCAAGAGGCTCACGCAGAAATGCATCTTCAGGTATATCCGTCCCCAAGATTGGTTCGCAGCAATCGACCTGAAGGACACGTACTTTCATGTCTCGATCCTTCCACGCCACAGGCCATTCCTGCGGTTTGCGTTCGAGGGGCGGGCATAACAGTACAAGGTCCTGCCCTTCGGGCTATCCCTATCGCCCCGTGTCTTTACGAAAGTTACAGAGGCAGCCCCTGTTCCCATGAGAGAACAGGGCATTTCGCATTCTCAACTACCTTGACGATTGGCTCATACTTGCCCAGTCTCAGAGGCAGTTGTGCGAGCACAGGGACTTGGTGCATTCACACCTCAGCCTGTTGGGCCTTCTGGGCAAATGGGAAAAGAGCAAACTCTCCCCGATGCAGCGGATCTCTTTTCTCGGTATGGAGTTGGACTCGGTTGAACAGACAGCACGCCTCACAGAGGAACGTGCTCAGTCGGTGTTGAACTGCGTGAATACATTCAAGAGCAGGATGGCGGTCCCACTGAAACTGTTTCAGAGGCTCCTTGGGCATATGGCATCCGCAGCCGCTGTCACGCCGCTCGGGTTACTTCATATGAGACCGATGCAGCACTGGCTCCATGGCCTAGTCCCGAGGTGGGCGTGGCAACGCGGCTCTCACCGGGTTCAAGTGACACCGGCCTGCCGCCAAACCTTCCACCCCGTGGTCAGACCTTGCGTTACTCCGGGCAGGAGTGCCCCTGGAGCAAGTCTCCAGACATTCTGTGGTTTGCACGGATGCCTCAACCACCGGCTGGGGGGCCACGTACAACGGGCTTGCAGTGTCAGGGGTTTGGACGGGGCCCCAACTGCACTGGCACATCAACTGCCTCGAGTTGCTGGCAGTACACCTTGCCCTGAGCCGTCTCAAAGGACGCTTACGAGGCAAGCACGTACTGGTCCGCACGGACAATACAGCGGCCGGTGCGTACATCAACCGACAAGGTGGTCCGCGCTCCCGTCGCATGTCGCAACTCGCCCGCCACCTCATCCTCTGGATTCAGAAGCATCTGAGGTCGCTTCGTGCTGTTCACATTCCTGGGCTGCTCAACCGGGCAGCCGACGAGCTGTCCCGAGCTGCGCGCCCGGGAGAATGGCGACTCCATCCCCAGACGGTCCAGCTGGTTTGGGGACGTTTCGGAGCCGCTCAGGTAGACCTATTTGCCTCTCCAGAAACATCTCACTGCCAGTTGTTCTTCACCCTGACCGACGGAACACTCGGCACGGACGCTTTGGCACACAGCTGGCCGCGGGGCCTTCGCAAGTATGCGTTTTCCCCCAGTGAGCCTTCTGGCACTGTTGCTGTGCAAGGTCAGGGAGGACGCGGAGCAGGTCCTGCTGGTGGCCTATTTGGCCTTCCCGGACCTGGTTCCCAGAACTAACGCTCCTCGCGACAGCCCCTCCCTGGCCGATTCCTCTGAGGAAGGATTTACTGACTCAGAGACGGGGCACCCTTTGGCACCCGCGTCCAGACCTCTGGAAACTTCATGTCTGGTCCATGGATGGGACGCGGAGGTTCTAGGTGGTCTACCCCAAGGGGTAGTTGACACCATCACTTCAGCGAGAGCACCGTCTACGAGTCACGCCTACGCTTTGAAGTGGAACCTTTTCGTTGAGTGGTGTTCTTCTCGCCGAGAAGACCCCAGGAGATGCCCGATCGGAGTTGTGCTGTCCTTATTGCAGCAAGGGCAGGAGCAAAGGCTGTCTCCCTCCACCCATAAAGTCTATGTCGCTGCGATTGCTGATAACCATGACCCCGTGGAAGGGAAGTCGCTAGGGAAGCATGACTTGATCGTCAGGTTCCTTAGGGGGGCGAGAAGATTAAATCCTCCACGGCCCCACTCTATACCCTCTTGAGACCTGTCTCTAGTGCTCAAAGCACTACAGCATGCCCCATTTGAGCCTTTACAGGCAGTGGAGCTGAAGTTCCTTTCAATGAATACTTTGCTCCTGCTAGCATTGGCCTCCGCCAAGAGGGTAGGGGACCTGCACGCATTTTCGGTCAACGATTCGTGCCTAGAGATCGGGCCGGCTGATTCCCAGGTAACCCTGAGGCCCGGCCCAGCTACATGCCCAAGGTTCCCACTACTCCCTTCAAAGATCAGGTGGTGAGCCTGCAAGCGCTACCCCCGGAGGAGGCAGACCCAGCCCTAGCTTTGCTCTGTCACGTCCGAGCCTTAAGGTGCTACGTAGACTGGACACAAAGTTTTAGGACCTCAGACCAGCTCTTTGTCAGTTACGGAGTCCGGCAGAAGGGGAATGCCGCCTCAAAGCAGAGGATGGCCCACTGGAAAGTAGATGCCATCACCCTGGCTTATCAGGCAAAGGGTGTGCCCTGCCCATTCAGACTGCGAGCTCACTCAACTAGAAGTGTTACATCCTCCTGGGCACTGGCTCGTGGCGCCTCACTGACAGATATCTGTAGGGCTGCGGGCTGGGCGACCCCTAACACATTCGCTAGATTCTATAGCCTTCGTGTGGAGCCGGTATCCTCCTGTGTTCTCACCTCAAAATGGGTAGAAGCACTGAGAGGCCCCGCTTCGGGTCGGCTTGCAAAACCACTCCAGAGAGTCCATACAGTAGACCCTGTTGAGTTCCTCAGTCCCCTCGGCATCCAGACGTGGTGGAGCGTCCGGCTCCAGGCCTTCACTCGCTGAATCCTCGAGAACCGGCAGAAGGCTGGGTTCCATATGTAAGACCTAAATGGATCTCATCTGTGTAAAGTCCACGGTATAGCCTTGAGCCCGTGTTCCCCGGCAGACTTCTGCCATTCCAAGAGGGTTCAATCACCTCCATTCTTCCATATGCACCTAAGGGATGTCCATATGTGTATGGCTTCCGAAACCTCCTTCGGGAAGGTTCGTGCTTCCGTAACGCCCCTGTTCCAAGTAAAACGGATATGTTTTCCCAGTGTTATCCATTCTTACTCATTGGGTAGTGCCATAGCAACAGTAGCTGGTCCTCTTGTGAAGAAGCCCTGGCCTACGCCAAAAAATAGGGGCGCAGATGGCTTCCACAGGACACTAGAAGGGGCAGTACCTGTGGCCCTTTGTACCTAGAGATCCCAATTCGTCGGTCATCCGAAGTGACGTCGAGAATGACCGACTGAAAGGGAACGTCTCGGTTACGTATGTAACCCTCTTTCCCTGAAGGAGGGAATGGAGACGTCTCGTCCCGTTGCCACGGTTGCTGTACCACTGCTGAGCTGCCGGGTCACCGGCTCGGCTCCTCAGGGAAAACCTGAATATGCGCTGCACCTGATGCCTATTATACTCACGCTGTGATCAGCAGCAACTGGATGCAATAATCGCATGCCAATGAGCATTGGCTCATTTAGTTTACACTCGAAATAGATTGGTCCCTCTAAGCGAGATCCCAATATGTCGGTCCTCCGACGTGAAGTCTCCGTTCCCTCCTTCAAGGAACGAGGGTTACAATACGTAACGAGACGTGATAATTAGTCATAAATATTTCCCGTTTGAGTCTGATTACTACATTAATTAATGAAAAGAAAACAGATAGAATACATTTTTTTAAGAAAACAAGCAGCAAATAAATAGAGTGCAACTCTAAAAGGGACAAGTGTTTTTTTAAAGAATATAATTAGAATAGAGAGTGCTATCGTTAGAGGGTCAAATAAAGATGGAAAAGAGGAAGAGATCTGTTTTTAGATGATTCTGAAAGATGGTATAAAGTGAGTTTGTGCCTCTTTGGGATGAACAATAAAGCGACATTCACTTGCAGAATGCAAGCTTCTAGAAGGCACATAACTCTGAAGTAATGATTTTAGGTAAATGGGTGCAGAGCCAGTGTTGGTTTTGTAGGCAAACATTAATGCCTGGAATTTTATGCGAGCAGCTATTGGTTAGCCGTGCAAATTAATACACAGCGGTGTGGCTGCATTCTTTTGGCCTCAAAAAATTAATCTTGCTGCCGCGTTCTGGATTAATTGTAAAGGTTTGATAGAAGTGGCTGGAAGACCTGCCCAGAGAGCATTGCAATAGTCCAGCCTGGATAGAGCAAGAGCTTGAACAAGGAGTTGTGTATCATGTTCCGATAGAAAGGGCCTGATCTTCCTATTGTTGTATAAAGCAAATCTGCAGGACCCGGGCAGTTTTAGCATTGTGGTCTGAGAAAGTCAGCTGATCAATCAATCATAACTCCAAGGTTTCTGGCTGTTTTTGAAGGAGTTATGGTTGATGTGCCTAACTGGATGGTGAAATTGTGATGAAACGATGGGTTTGCTGGAAACACAAGCAGTTCTGTCTAAGCCAGGTTGAGTTGAAGGTGATGGTCCTTCATCCAGCAAGAAATGTCTGTTAGACAAGCTGAGATGCGAGCAGCTATAGTCGGATCATCAGGATGGAATGAGAGGTAGAGTTTGAGTGTCATCAGCATAGCAGTGATATGAATAGCCATGTTTCTGAATGACAGAACCTAATGATGCCATGTAGACAGAGAAGAGAAGTGGTCCAAGAACTGAGCCCTGAGACATAAACGGAAGATTTGAAATGGGTCTGTAATTTGCCAGTTCATTAGGATCTAGTTGTGGTTTCGTAATAAGAGGCTTCATACGCCGCTTGAATGTTTTTTGGACGTGACATAAAGATAACGATGAGTTAATAATATTGAGAAGCGCTTCTTCTGCTACAGGTAACAACTTGTAATTAAACATTACAATTATGCAGAGGAAACAGTTTTAAAGGTGCAGTATGTAATATGACACGATTCTGAAGACCTTGATTGGGTGGTTCAGGTGTGATTAATTAGGGTTGGAGCTAACCTCTGCAGGACAGTGGCCCTCCAGGAACAAGTTTGGACACCCCTGCGCAACAGGAACAAGACCAATTGACAATAGAGTCTTAAACTGTAAGATGGTGAGTTGATTTAGCCACTTTGGTCATAGAGCTTTTTAGGTCGGGTAGAAACTGTGATCTCTGACCCAGTTTGTTTGCTGGCTTATAAGGTTGCGATTTTCCACCAACTGGCAACCCAGGGTGTCGAAATACAATTGGGTAAACTGGCTGTGGGTGGAATCACACAGACCAAAGACAGACATTCTGACACAGAACACACATTTCACAGTAGAATAACTGGCTGTAGCATTGTTTTTCAGAGAAACAAAGTATGTGAACTGTTTCCTTAATATCTGCAAACATATTATTTTTACATGGTACTTTTATGATTAAGTACAGGCCAAACAAAAGCACCTTTGACTGTATTAGTGCTTAACTGCTCATTCAAAAGCTATCAGTGTATGAAGCAAACTCATTGAGACTGTGAAAGTTTCTTGTCCATGTGTCATTTTATTATAGGCTATCCATACTGTGTTTACAGATACAAACTGTGAAATCTCACCATAAATTATCTGTCTTGTCTGGTCTGCACTCAAGATGGTGATGTGAACAACACTAACGCAGTCTTCACTCCAATTGTTTGTCGCTCCCAAACAACTGTGTTGTGCCACTGGACACACACATCCAGTCGCCAACAGTAGCTGTCGCTCAAAACACCAGAAGTCACCAGAAGTGAACAGTGCTTTAGAAGACTAGCTGTATGGTTGGTAGACAGAGAGCAGCTCAAAGGTTTTGTAGTATATTATTTATTTAGTGTCTTCCTCTCAGCAGCATTTGGAAACTGAGCTGTCCTAGTGTGATTTCCTTACTATTGATCAATTTTAAACCATTTTACTATTACTTGCAACATGTTGTAATATCTTCCAGCTATGACAGAATTCATTGTACATACAGTAATTCGTTTTGTAGCGCTTTCCAATCCAGTTTTTGATCAGCTATTCATTCTACAATCCACAGAGCCATTACACCATCTTGTACTTGCCGGTGAGCCTCGGCACGTCCAGAGTATTGGCAGATACATTTTACACCCTAATGCAAAATGGACTCTTTAGCGGCACGTGTACCGTGTGCAAATTGAAGACAGGCACAAACACACGATCTCTGCGTTGTTTAACTAAGCCTCTGAGTGATTGCAGGCTACATTCCCACTGCACCTGTTCTGAATTCAGCTTATTAGTTGCACTATTTGATTTTCCTCCCATTCATTTACAACAGAGAAAAAGAATAAAGAACCAATGCAATACAGTCTGTTTGAGCTCCCAGCACAAAAGGCTATTCTGTCTTCCCCAGACTCTCTGAGATACGGTTGCCATGGACTTTGGCTTAACCGCAGCTATGCAGCGAGCTTAACCAAGTCAAAAGGATTTAACATGTTCTAAATGTAAAAAAGAGTCAATTTATTGTATACGTGCTCTTGAGTGATTCAGGAGAGAGTTAGTGCATCATCTATCATGAGGAAGGCTAAAAGTTCAAGTCATTCAAACAAAATTAGCCTCCCATACCTGTAAAAAGGAGTTGCAATTATCATGTCCTCAATATTTAAGAGCATCAGGAGTTCATTAGGCATGTTCGGATGTTTTATGGAACCCATACTCAAGGAGGGAAATTCAGAGGCAATTTGGTGCAGCTTTCTGATATTTAAATTGACAAAAAGTAAGATGAAATTCTGACAGCTTGTGATGTAAGTCAATGAAATCTGTATTATCGTACAGCAGGCTACTAATAAAAAGTGCATATAAATATTAAGCGTTTCTCAAAAGCCTAATTGATCATATTTGATACATTTTAACATGATTTATCCAAATATGATGCATGGATCAAGTAAACCTAAAATTGCTTTAGTCCAGTAAGTGTTCGTTTTGAAATATTACTAACAACATTACTAGCATATTGGCTGTTTATTAGTATGTATTAAGCACATATTAATGCCTTATTCTGCATGATCATATTTTAGATTCCTTAATCCAACCACTACCTAAACTTAACAACTACCTTACTAACTATTAATAAGCAGCAAATTAGGAGTTTTCTGAGGCAAAAGTTGTAGTTAATAGTTAGTTACTAGTGAGAGTTGGTCCCCAAACTAAAGTGTGACCATGTATTCTTACATTTATGTCAGTAAAGAAAATCTCACAGTTTTTACAATAATACTAAAATGCCTTACTTGCTCATCATTGAGATGACAGAAGGCATTTAGTGGATTGTGCGTAACAGGTTTTTAAGTGTTAATTGTGTTGATACAGTAGGCTTTGTAGGATTATAAAAAAGAAAGACATATGACATTGGGAAATGTGTAAATGATGACAGAATTTTAATTGTACTAAAATTAAATGTTGCGATGGTTTATCTAAGGTAACACAATCCATGGAATACTCTAGAGTCTTTTCAAAGACCTTTAGAAAAAGGCAAATCCTTATTAGTTTAATCTTAGCTGTTATGTAAGAAACTCCTCGTCCCATAGGGGATATTCAAGCATCTGGTTGTGAAGCTCTGAAACCTGCTCTGTCGTTCAGAAAAATAGTATGCGTGTCTGCTGTTTCTGGCGCTGAAAATACCAAGAAAAGCCCTTGAACAGCTCTTTAGCAATTAAACAGTTTCCATCAGGGACATTTTAGGAATCTAATCACTTGTGTCTTTGGAGACGTGATACTAATTAGCACTGAAATATACATAACAGTCGGCTCTTCTCTTTAATTAACCATGATGGCATTTCGTCACCAATCTAGAGATTTAATTATTATTTTTCTCCCATTTTTATTCACCACCCATATGACTTTTACAGACCATGTACAAACTGTAAATGAACTATTTTTGCAGCTCTTTCATGGACGTTGGATTTGTGAAGTTCTCCGTGGTTGGTTTTTGGGGAAACCAAACAATACTGATGTTTGCTGTCATTTTCCAGCAATAGTTCTGTGCTGTCTGGACACAATCCTCCCTAATGTTTGACAGTCCTTCAGTTTTCACACATTTTCTTCTCTGCTGATGACGTACTGCAGTTACAATCAGTGTTGGGGTTGACGCACTAGCACAAGTTATGATTAGTCAGATTACTTTGTTTAAAGGGGTCCTATTATGCTTTTTCACTTTTTTAATTTTAGTCAGTGTGTAGTGTGTATGTTTGGGCATAAAAAAGATCTAGAAAGTTACAAAGCTCAAAGTCCACTCCAAAGGGAGATATTTTGTTTAAAAAAAAAAATCCCTTTTCAAGAACTACAACGAACGGCTCGTTTGGACTACAGCGTTTGTTTTCTGGGCTTTGCGATATCACAAAGCGGCTCATTGGAATATCATTAAAAATAATTCCCGCCTACAGAAATTCGAATGGTGGGGGGGTGGGGAGGGGCGAGGTTGTGGTTAGAACGCTTGGTTGAGTGAGTGCGTCAGACAAGACGACGACGAAGAAGAAGTGCTGCTGCAGAGTTAGTGCATCAGAGAAAACAAAGAAGAAGAGCTGCTGTGCTGTAGCGTCAAATTTTCGGCATGTCTAGAACAATTCTTACAAGTATAACACGACGTAGCTGGGCGCCGCGGACAGTGCCTACACTCATAGAAAATAATGTATTCAAATTTTAAAGACGTGACGCGACACTGTGCTTCTCGTCCGGTGCGCGACCGCCTGAAACGCTGTTTTTTTTTCCCCCGCCGTGCTCAAACGTCTTTATTTTGGCTTCCGAAAGCAGATGATGTCAGGAAACAGTGGTTGCAATTTATTTTTTAACTCTATTCCTGAACATTGTAACCCCAATTTGCTATTGTGTGCTGCGCATTTTACTGAGGACAGCTTCCACAACACGAGGGAGTACAGTGCCGGATTCGCCAAAAGCTTTTGTTGAAAGACGGAGCAAGGGGCGTGGCAGTACTGAAACACCGTCTAAGCTGTTCGCCAATCACAACGCACTGGGACAGATAACCAATCACAACACATTTTGATTTTCGGAAGGCGGACCTTCATCAAAGCCGGAACTAATCGAGCCGTTTGTGCCAGCCTGGGGAGAGAGGTGTTGTAATAATGTCAATTAAGCGAACAATAATGCGTTTGCATGTTCTAGTACACCACCAAAACAAAATCACGACTTTGTAAAAGAGCATAATAGGACCCCTTTAAGTAATTAGTAAAGTAACATTAGTTTTAAATTTCTTTTTCAAATAAATTCCCATTTATTCACTCACAGCTCTGCTAACCGCATCATGAGAGAAATTGGGAGTAAGTGTAGAGGCATTTCCTTCAGCCTGAGGCTCATTAATTAATTTTTTGGTATGAAAGAGCCTTTACCGTTGCCAAAAATTTAACATTTTAACTTTTAAAATGTATCTTTTTTTTTTTTTAAATAACCAAGCCCAGCCTAGGTGACAAAAAGTAAAGTAAAATTTTTATTTCCATAAAAAATAACTAAGTAACGCAATTTGTTACTTTTTATGGAGTATCACAATAGTGTAGTGCACTTCTTGGTAACACTGGTAGTTCACTGGTAACACTGGTAGTAACAACACGTTCTCCCTCCCAACTCGTCACATATTTATGCTTGGTCAGGACCTCTTGGTGTCGCTTTTTGACGCACAGAGGTATCCTTTTAGCGTCACTTTTCGACGTGAAGGGTCCTCCATTGTTTCCAGTTGTTTGTCTTAATTTAATGGTTTGCATGCATTTGTAAAAAAAATTTAAATTCTTTTATATACCGTAAATGTATACTTTCATTAGAGCACCTAACCCCACCCCTACCCTAAACCTACCCGCTTCTGAACAAAATAAAACACGTAACAGGCAAATAAAAGTACAGTCACAAGTATTTATTGCAAAAGCAGACCATAAAAAAGCAGTATAAAAGCATTACAAAGAAGTTGTGTTGCATTCCAAGTCTTCTGAAGCCAAGCCATACAATATCTTTATGCGAAGAAGTGAATAAAACATAAGATTTTAATCGCTGAAAATGATCCCGCTCCGTTAACGCGCTGCTTACATCTCATTCAAAAAGATACTCCCGTAGCATGACACAATCGGTCACGAAACACACAAGAGCCAATAGCATTTCACAACCAAAGCTGACATAAGGCTTCTTCTGGCGGCATTTTTTGAATTTGCACACAAACTGCACACAGGATCTGAGCTTTACGGCAGACGGAGATGGCGATTTCGTCTATTCCTCTCACAAATAAATCGTTTTGCCTCAGAAGACTTGGAATATGAATACTTTTTGAATAAATTATGACTGTAGCTGTATCTGCCTGTTATATCTTGTGTTTTATTGACAAATGGTAGGTTTAGGGGCAGGGGTTGGGTTACGTGCTCATAAATGTGTAAATAGTGTAATGTAAATAAAACTGTTGTAAGTTACATTGAAAATCACACCCCACATATAGGCCAAAAAAAAAAAAATGTCTGCCACTGCTCCGGGTGTGTGTTCACGGTGTGTGTGGGTTCACTGCTGTGTGTGTGCACTTAGAATGAGATAAATGCAGAGCACTAATTCCAAGTATGGGTCACCATACTTGGCCACATGTCACGTCACGTCAATTTATTAATAGTAAGTCAGTGTAGTTGTTAAGTTTAGGTATGGGGTGGATTAAGGGATCCAAAATAAGCTCATGCAGAATAAGACGTGCTTTAAAAGTACTAATAACCAGCCAATATACTAGTAATATGCATGCTAATAAACAACAAGATAATATTAAGAACTGGTCCCTAAAGTGTTGCCAAATAAGGTTTAATAATAACAACAGCAGCAAAAAAAAAAACAAAAAACAAACAACAACAACAACAACAACAACACAACAACAACAACAACAACAATATATTGGATTTATACGTTGTTTGTTTGTTTAAATTATTTTGGGTGTGTGTTCAGTGGGTGAGCGTGATTTCACCAAGTACACATGTTCCTGGATCAACATCCTTGTTGATCCTGGAACATCATTCCAATCAACCAATCAGAATTAAGAGATAACTTTTCAGGAAATGTCAGTTTTAGGCTTAAAATCAGGATTAGATGCTTCTACACCCTTGTTAATCAACTATAATTTCCCTCTGATTTTAGGAATAAATTATGGATAAGGTTAGGTTTAGGGGTAGGGATTGGGTTAAGTCTGTATATTTAAACAGTAATGTTGATCCAGGAACATGTCTTACTTGGCAAAATCACGGCAACCGTGTTCAATGTATGGGTAGTAAAGTTTTTGCCATTAAATCAGGTTGCAAAATTGTTTCCCAAAAATTGCCCCATATACAGTAGTAATGTCACGGTGCTGCCTACTGTGTTGGAGCGAGGAGACATGGGAGCATTTACTAGGAACAGTCTTTAATCATAAACAGGAACACACACGTAGCACATGGACCTTTCGACGTTAACACTGGACGAAGAACAGACAGAAACTGAAGACTTATAAAGACAGGGAAAGAAAGGAGCAAACGAGATGATCAACAACACAGGTGAACAGAATTAACTAATCAGGGGAACTAATGGAAACTAGGGCTGTGTCCGAAATCGCCCCCTATACCCTTAAATAGGGCACTATTTGAGGGAACAGCCATTTTTAGTGGTGTCCGAAACCATAGTGGACGTTCTCGAGTACACTCATTCAATCCCACAATGCACTGCAAAAACTAATGTACAACTGGTGCACGCTCAACGGCTAGAGAATGCCCATAATGCACCGTGAGAGTCACATGCCGAATGAATTCCCGCATCTCGCCAGAAGATGGCGCCCGCAGCTGAATAATCAATCCGTTCATTTTTACAAAGCGCTCATCCATGGCGTACAGCATAATGTACAACACGGGTATAAGTTCATTGTAAATTGATTATTAAATTGTTTAAATAGGGTTTATACATCATTCCGTGGGACGAGTTCAAGATAAATCCTGTAATTTACTACTGGAGCTGCTAGTTGCTAGTTTCAGTGATAATAAACAAAAAACAGCAAGCAAAAATATGCCACAACGCGGCATTCCTCAGGTGGACTCAGTGTCCGAATTCACTACTCGTTTTCACTCCTTCTAGTGAACTGAATTAGTGACCTAATGTAGGGAATAGTGAATGAGGGTACAGGGGGCGATTTCGGACACAGCTCTGGTCTCGGAGCACATTCAGAGAAAAAAACACCACAAACATGGGAACACAGGGCTGACAAGTACAATCAGATGTCCTTGACCTTGAGTCTTACCAATCTTCTGCAGTCTTTGAGACTTTTCATAGCATTGCGTGTCATTGTAGTTTCCATATACATATGATACAAACACATACACTGTGATATTCTCATTTAATCTCAGACATTTCTCCGTTAGTCCCTGCAGTTTTACTGTTAGCCCCAACCAAAATGAGCGCAGATCTAAAATGTGCAGAGTGAATTCATGAAAAGGTTAGCGCCTCATGTAACAAGCCCACTAATTGAAGAGTATTCTCAGAGGTTCCTGGGAAAAGGTTAAACTCCATCTGTTGACTGTGAGATGTTAAAATGGAAAATGCACCAAAAAACTTGATGGTCAAGCATCTTTTTTTTCTTTTTTTTTAAGGAATATAGAATATGAATAGTAGGAAACCTCCTACATCAGATTACATTGACTACATTTAATATATCTTTAAACTGACACTAATATTTTCTCTCATGTATACACAGTAAAACAGTTTCTCCTGTTTTAGCCTGAATCAAAGGTTTCTTGAAAGTTTTACCAAGAATGATAATTGACTGTACTCTATAATAGTGCACATTAGTGATGTGAATTTGACTTTCTTACCACAATTGTCTTTAGGATAGTCATTTATACTTTTTTTTATAGAACCATTTCTCCAGACAGTGTCATTTTCCAGACACTTAAGATATATTCTACCAGTATATCAACTGTATTATCTCTATAGTGTAGATTTTTATCTGAATAGATCTTTATCTGACATTTGTTCTTGTACTGTAAGTTACCTATTGTGTGACTCCTAATTTGTACTTCCATGTAATAATTTATCTCTCACTTTTTTCTCTCTCTCTTCTTTGTTAAGTACTGAAACATGTGCCGAGTTTAGCAAACCTTTCCGATGTACTGTAGAAGACCACACTTGTGGTCTTCATCCTCACTTAAAGACTTGCAGGAAATACGTCATATAAGTAGTCAAGTGGTCAAGTGCAAAGAATGCAAGTGTGGGTATTTTGAAAAGGCCAACACTCACCCTGTTCATCACATACTTGTCTGGTCACATCTTTCACTGCTGTGTGTATAGACCTACCTGGATTTTGGATACTTTTTTTCTTCAGTCTTCATAATCTGTCTTGCTTCTCCTAGTTTCCGCATTCGCTGGATTCCATTCACACTATACATGAAATAACATTAAAAGGACTTCTGTCGTCAGCTAAGTGATGACTGTGGTTACAATCTGATTGTTTTACTCATCTGAATCTTCTTCTGTGTCACTGCACACTAATGAAGCACCAGTGTCTGTATTCTGTTGTCTCCTCTTCTGTTTGTGACACACACACACATGTATATGTGTTTTATGGGGTCTCTCCATAGGCGGAATGGAATTGCATTACATTTTCTATCCCTTACCTCTAACCCTGGTCCTAACACTGTGTCTACACTGGATGCAAGTGGCGCAACAAAAAAAAAAGTTTTGTTTGTTTTTTTGTAAGAAATTTAGTTTACAAGTACACAAACAAAACTTGGTTTGTTTTGGAAAATGTGTTGTTCGCAAATGAGAAAATAATTGTTATTTGCTCATTTGTGAATCTTCCTTGTGCCAACTGTAAGCAATTACATGTAGGGAAACCAAAACCAAAATACAAATACTTGAAATTACACAACAAACAAGTGTTTACAGATAACAACTGTAAGTAACTGTAAGTAACTTGTCTCAAGTAAGTGGGCATAGTCCATTTTTAATGTCTTTGTCATGATCTTGCTCATGTTCCCCTGTCTTGTGTTTGGACTTTTTTGTGTTACTTTTTGTCTAGAGTGCCATTTGTAGTCAACTTGTAGTCCTATTGGTTCATTGGTCGTCTTGATTGCTTTCACATGTGTTTCATGTTACCTTGTCATCCTGTTAGTATAAGTAGCCCAGTGTTTCAGTTAGTCTTGATCAGTCGTCGTCTTTGTGAAGTTGTTTCTTTTGCCTGGTTCTCCCCAAGTTATGTTCACCGTTTGATGCTCTGGATTACATTTTAACCATACATATTAAGTAGCGCTTGTGCACTATAATTGAACTAGTGTTTAAGATTTTGAAAAGAACATACCATAAGAATGAACAATGCAGTAAGAATGTGGAAAAAAGGGATGATGATATGAAGTCTCCAAAAAAAACGTTGATCCTTTTGGTTGGTTGAAGTGGGTACGGAAAGTATTCAGACCCCCTTAAATTTTTCACTCTTTGTTATATTGCAGCCATTTGCCTATATTCATTTAAGTTAATTTTTTTCCCTCATTAATGTACACACAGCACCCCATATTGACAGAAAAACACAGAATTGTTGACATTTTTGCAGATTTATTAAAAAAGAAAAACTGAAATATCACATGGTCCTAAGTATTCAGACCCTTTGCTGTGACACTCATATATTTAACTCAGGTGCTGTCCATTTCTTCTGATCATCCTTGAGATGGTTCTACACCTTCATTTGAGTCCAGCTGTGTTTGATTATACTGATTGGACTTGATTAGGAAAGCCACACACCTGTCTATATAAGACCTTACAGCTTACAGTGCATGTCAGAGCAAATGAGAATCATTGAGGTCAAAGGAACTGCCTGAAGAGCTCAGAGACAGAATTCTGGCAAGGCACAGATCTGGCCAAGGTTACAAAAAAATTTCTGCTGCACTTAAGGTTCCTAAGAGCACAGTGGCCTCCATAATCCTTAAATGGAAGACGTTTGGGACGACCAGAACCCTTCCTAGAGCTGGCCGTCCGGCCAAACTGAGCTATCGGGGGAGAAGGTAAAGTGAGATACCTGGTGAGAGAGGTAAAGAAGAACCCAAAGATCACTGTGGCTGAGCTCCAGAGATGCAGTCGGGAGATGGGAGAAAGTTGTAGATAGTCAACCATCACTGCAGCCCTCCACAAGTCAGGGCTTTATGGCAGAGTGGCCAGACAGAAGCCTCTCCTCAGTGCAAGACACAATAAAGCCCGCATGGAGTTTGCTAAAAAAAAAACCTGAAGGACTCCAAGATGGTGAGAAATAAGATTCTTTGGTCTGATGAGACCAAGATAGAACTTTTTTTTTAATTCTAAGCGGTATGTGTGGAGAACACCAGGCACTGCTCATCACCTGTCCATTACAGTCCCAACAGTGAGCATGGTGGTGGCAGCATCATGCTGTGGGGGTGGTTTTCAGCTGCAGGGACAGACGACTGGTTGCTATCGAGGGAAAGATGAATGCGGCCAATTACAGGGATATCCTGGACGAAAACCTTCTCAGAGTGCTCAGGACCTCAGACTGGGCCGAAGTTTTACCTTCCAACAAGACAATCGTGTCAGGACGCGTCCACGTATCGACGAGACACGAAAAAAGTTTAAGTAGGCTTTTTGCTTTAAATGGATGGTTATTGTCATGGTGTAAAGAACAGAAAATGCTCTTTGTTAATAATTGGAATCTTTTCTGGGAGTGTCCTAGGCTGTTTCGCGCTGATGGTTTGCATCCCAGCAGAGTCGGAGCGGAACTCTTGTCGGACAACATCTCCAGGACGCTGCTCTCCATATGACTAGTAAGTCAAATCTAAAATAACTGCCCTGATGACTTTTGTTAAACCCGCTTAAATGATAGAAGTACTTGAGCCGTCCAATCTATAAAGACTGTGTCTGTACCCCGAATAGTGAGGTCAAAATATAAAATTAATGCAGGATCTAGAAAAAATCTGATAGTGATTAAACCAGAACAATTTAAAATAAATGAACAAAAACAATTTTTAAAGTTTGGGCTCTTAAACATTAGATCACTCGCACCCTAAGCAGTTATTGTAAATGTAATGATCACAGATAATAGTTTTGATGTTCTCTGCTTGACTGAAACCTGGCTAAACCCTAATGATTATATTGGTCTAAATGAGTTTACTCCACCAAACTACTGTTATAAGCATGAGCCCCGTCAAGACTGGTCGTGGCGGCGGTGTTGCAACAATATCTAGTGATATTCTCAATGTTACTCAGAAGAAAGGATACAGGTTTAACTCATTCAAAATACTAATGCTCAATGTTACACTGTCATATATGCAAAATAAATCTATCGTATCTATTGCTCTGGCTACTGTGTATAGACCAACAGGGCCGTATACAGATTTCCTAAAAAAAATTGCAAATTTCCTCTCAGACATGTTGGTTACTGTTGATAAAGCGCTAATATTCGGAGATTTTAATATTCACGTTGATAAAACAAATGATGCATTAGGACTTGCGTTAACTGACCTAATAAACTCTTTTGGAGTAAAGCAAAACGTCACCGGGCCCACTCATTTTAATCATACGCTAGATTTAATTATATCGCATGGAATTGATCGTACTGATATAGATATCGTACCTCAAAACGATGATATTACTGACCATTTCCTTGAATCGTGCATGCAGCGTATTACTGATATTAACTATATGGATCCGCGTTATCGTCCGGGCAGAACTATTGTTCCAGCCACCAAAGACAGATTCACAAATAACCTGCCTGATTTATCTCAACTGCTCTGTGTACCAATAAGTACACATGAACTAGACGAAAAAACTAGCAACATGGGCACTATCTTCTAATGCATTAGAAGCTGTTGCCCCCATCAAAAAGGTTAGAGAAAAACATACTGCACCATAGTACAACAGTAATACCCATTCTCTCAAAAAAAAAAAACTCGTAGTCTTGAGCGCAAAATGGAGAAAAACTAACTTGGAAGTTTTAGAATTGCGTGGAAAAACAGTATGTCCAGCTATAGACAGGCTCTAAAAGCAGCCAGGGCCGAGCATATCCACAAACTCATAGAAAATAACCAAAACAATCCTAGGTTTTTATTTAGCACAGTGGCTAGATTAACAAATAAACAGACGCCACCCAATCTAAATATTCCCTCACAGTTTAATAGAAATGACTTTATGAATTTCTTCACTGATAAAATAGATAACATCAGAAATACAATAACAAATGTAGATTCTAAAGCGTATAATACTTTAGCTTCATTCATTGCACAAAAGATAAACGGCAGTGCTTTACAGCTATAGGACAGGAAGAGCTAAATCAACTTATCACTGCATCTAAACCAACAACAAGCCTGTTTAGATCCTGTACCCACTAAATTACTGAAATAGTTGTTACCTGTAGCAGAAGAACCAAAATATTATTAACTTGTCGTTGTCTTTAGGTCACGTCCCAAAACCATTCAAGCTGGCAGTAATTAAGCCTCTATTAAGAACCCACAACTAGATCCTAGTGAACAGGCAAATTACAGACCCATCTCAAATCAACCATTTATGTCTAAAATTTTAGAAAAATTAGTGTCTGCTCAATTGTGCTCCTTCCTACAAAAAAAAAGATCTCTATGAAGAATTTCAGTCAGGTTTCAGGCCCCACCATAGCACAGAAACTGCACTTGTTAAAATTACAAATGACTTGCTTCTTGCGTCAGACCAAGGCTGTGTCTCATTGCTAGTTTTACTTGATCTTAGTGCTGCGTTCGATACTATAGATCATGACATACTCATAGATCGATTACAAAACTATACAGGTATCCAAGGGCAGGCTTTAAGATGGTTTAGATCCTACCTGTCCGATCGCTACCACATTGTTCATTTAAATGGGGAGTCATCTCTATCACCAGTAAAATATGGAGTGCAAAAAGGATCTGTCCTAGGTCCTCTGCCATTTTCAATATACATGTTGCCCCTTGGTAATATTATTAGAAAATACGGGATTAGTTTCCACTGTTATGCTGATGATACTCAGCTATATATCTCAACAAGACCAGATGAAACTTCTAAATTATCTAAGCTAACGGAGTGTGTTAAAAATGTAAAAGATTGGATGACCAATAATTTTCTCCTATTAAATTCAGATAAAACAGAGATATTACTTATTGGACCAAAAGACAGTACGCCGAATCTCGTGGATTACAATTTGCAACTAGACGGATGCACGGTTACTTCCTCTACAGTCAAAAATCTGGGTGTTATATTAAAAAGCAACTTGTCTTTTGAAAATCATATATCCCATGTTACAAAAACAGCATTCTTCCATCTTAGAAACATTGCCAAGCTACGAAACATGATACCTGTTTCTGATGCAGAAAAGCTAGTTCATGCATTCATGACCTCTAGACTGGACTATTGTAATGCACTGCTAGCTGGTTGTCCTGCATCTTCAATAAACAAGCTACAGATAGTCCAAAATGCAGCGGCTAGAGTCCTTACCAGGTCAAGAAAATATGATCATATTACCCCAATTTTACAGTCTCTGCACTGGCTACCTATTAAGTTCCGTACCAGTTACAAAATATTACTACTTACTTATAAAGCCCTAAATGGTTTAGCTCATGTGTACCTAACTAGTCTTCTACCACGCTACAACCCATCACGCTCCCTAAGGTCGCAAAACTCTGGACTTTTTGGTAGTACCTAGGATAGCAAAGTCCACTAAAGGAGGTAGAGCTTTTTCACATTTGGCTCCCAAACTCTGGAATAGCCTTCCTGATAACGTTCGGGGTTCAGACACACTCTCTCTGTTTAAATCTAGATTAAAAACACACCTCTTTGGCCAAGAATTCAAATAATGCATCTCATAATCTTTTACTGCAGTCATAATCTTGTACTGCAGTTATATCTAATCAAATGCACATTATTATTCGGTAGTTTGGGTTAAACAAATAATTTTTACTTGGTTGGAACAGCAGCTACACTAACTATGTTTGTATTTGTTTCTCTGTCTTTTGCCACGGGATTAACATCCCGTGGTAAATAGGATTTACACAAGCTTCAGTCTGGATCCAGAACACCTGAGAAGAGATGATGCCAACCCCTCAGAGGACCTCAGATGATGCCAACCCTGAAACAACATACAGAACTACCAAAATTTGCTATAAGTTCATATGATATCATATAATAATTGCTGTTAATAGTATTCATAGTCTGTTTGATTACGTCTTTAATTGATTTTTCCGTACTGCTGGTTCGTCTGGTCCGAGGAGAACTGGCCCCCCGACTGAGCATGGTTTCTCCCAAGGTTTTTCTCCATTCTGTCACTGATGGAGTTTTTGGTTCCTTGCCGCTGTCGCCTCTGGATTGCTTAGTTGGGGACACTTCATTTCCAGCGATATCGTTGACATGATTGCAAAGATATTATTTAAACTGAGCTGGATGTTGACATCACTGAATTCAATGATGAACTGTCTTTAACTGAAAAATGAGTGTTACTATTGTCATTTTGCATTATTGAAACACAATATTCCTAATTAATGCTGTTCAGTTGCTTTGTCACAAACTGTATTGTTAAAAGCGCTATATAAATAAAGATGACTTGACTTGACTTGACTTGACAATGGCACTTAAGCACACAGCTAAAAGAACGAAGGAGTGGCTTCACAACAACTATGTGACAGTTCTTGAATGGCCCAGCCAGAGCCCAATTGAGCATCTCTGGAGAGACCAAAAAACGGCTGTCCACCAACGTTTACCATCCAACCTGACAGAACTGGTGAGGATCTGCAAGGAGGAATGCAAGGAGGAATCCCCAAATCCAGGTGTGAAAAACTTGTTGCCTCTTTCCCAAAAAGACTCATGGCTGGATTAGATCAAAAGGGTGCTTCTACTAAATATGGAGCAAAGGGTCTGAATACTTAGGACATGTGATATTTCAGTTTTTCTTTTTTAATAAATCTGCAAAAATGTCAACAATTCTGTGTTTTTCTGTCAATATGGGGTGCTGTGTGTACATTAATGAGGAAAAAAAATAACTTAAATGATTTTAGCAAATGGCTGCAATATAACAAAGAGTGAAAAATTGAAGGGGGTCTGAATACTTTGCGTACCCACTGTATAAATGTCTTTGTGTGTATGTGAATGGGTTTATGTGTACTTGCTGATTGTTTTGATGAATATAAGATTGTGTGCATTATAGCATCAAGGCATCAGTATGTGTGGAGGGGTGTGAGTGTGTGTGTTGCTGTGTATTCACTGATCTCACATCCACTATGGCTGTTTCTCACTAAAACCAATGAAAAGCCGATTGACATGCTATGGTCACTTTGATGACATAAATGAAATCATATTAATTTCATTAACATCAATGTTCATAAAACATTAACATTATTATTTGTAGCTCTGTATTTAGCTTTGAAATGCTTCCACAAATTTCTCAACCTGTTATACAACTAATTCAAGAAAACCTTTCAAGACCTGATGTCCATTGTGATGGACAATACTTTTTTTTTTTTTTTTTTTTTAATCCTGTGTTCTGCAACTCTGAAAGATCTTCAAAATAACTTAGGATATTATAATTTGATAGTCTTAATTTCATAATAGGTACAAGTTGATGAGGCTACCATAAACATAAATCTGCATATAAAAGGTAAAATGTGGACTTCCTGCTCTTCTTGTCTAGTTGGTTAGTCATGTCTCTCTTTTGTGATGCTTGTAGCTCAAACCGATTACGTTAGGACTCATATCTTCATTGTGATTGGTTGATCAGGGACCAATCAGTGACAAGGCATTGCTCATACTATGAAAACATAACATTTTATTGGTTTAAACAAAACATCATGTGATGTCCATTTCAATGGACACAGGGTCCGAAGGGGTTAAAACTTCCTACTGCTTGCATTTGGATCCGACCTCTGCACTTCCTTGCACTGACGTGTAATCTCACTCAGGTGCGGACCAAACAACCGTACCGAGAACCAGCTGAAGAGGTGGTCTCGGTCCGCTTCCAAACGAACTCTGGTACGGTTGAATGGATGACCTTAAGCACACATGTTGTTTTGTTTACAATTTCTGGTTCACTTGCAAAAAAGGCAGTGTGAAAGCAAACCGCACCAAAAAAAAATTATAAATCAACATTAAATTTGGTCAAGTGAACTAGTGGACTTTCCTGGTGTGAATACACCCTAAGAGTGAGTTAGAGAACAAGAACTGCAAAGGGGCTTAAGGGGTTCTTTGTATGGCCCCTGTGCCATACTTTGTGCCACTGTAAAAACGGGTGTAGGAAGGATCGTTCCGTTTGAGAAGCACACTAGTTCAGGCGTACCCAATCCTGTTCCTGGAGATCTTCCACCCTGAATATTTACAAGCTTGCAGTGATGGTCTGTTTTGTTCAGTATTGACGTGAACATTAAAAAAGAGGCACAGGAGCGGTATGCAATATAAATGAAAGATGTAAAAAAATATTAATATATTGTGATTTCTTGTTTTTCCTTCCATCTCTTCTTGCCATCACCATGTTTCATTAGAGGATACATAAGACTGTAGTCCCCAGTGTCTTTAAATCTTAGAGAGGAGGGTCTTTTTATAGTGAAAATACTGTGACCGATCCAGTATTTGGCGTTCCTAATTAGCGGTGGTAAAAGTGGACTTAAATAGCTTTTTAAATGACATGAAAAGTGCCAATCCTTTGATAAGCAATCATAGCAGCTCTCTGGTTAGTTTGTGTGAACAATGACTAATCTAGCACCAACGTCCAAGGTCACAGAACTATTCACCTGTTGAACAATGCACATTGATTACATATTACCCAAGAACCCCCTATGAGCTCCAAACAACTGAAATAATATTGTGCCATTATGAAACCGCATTTAAAACTCTGGGACAACTGACTCCTGCTGTGGCAAAGAGAAAGCAGTGATTGATGGGAGAATTAAACTATGCTGTAAAAAAAATGTTTTGTCATATATAAAAAGTGCTTCATACAGTAATATTAAAATTATCAAAATTAATTAAATTCAGGTCTTAAATATTGTTTTACATGATTTAATTGACCTGACTACATTAAGTTAGCCATGATTTGTAATTATTTTAATGTTCATGTAATGGTTAAGGTAACTGGTAAAAAAAAAAAAAAAAAAAAAAAAAACATACTGCCTGGCATTTAGAAATCAAATGGCACTTGGTTTATTTTCACTGATTGGGGAAGAAGAAAGGGGAAAAAAACACTAATCTTGAGCATTACATACTGCACATTTAGACTACATATTAATTTAACCTTTTTCTTTCATATAGCCTTTAATTAAACTTTGTATTATCTATCTATCCCCTTCTCATTCTCTGTTTTGTGTGTGTCTATGTGAACAATCTACAAACAACGATTTGACAATATCCAAAGTATTGTGAGGAATGAGAGAGATGGTACCTTCTAACATGGAGACAGAGCAGATGGAGAGATACATTCTGAGAAAGAGGGAGAAAAAAAAAGATGTGGATACACCAGGTGTTCTGCCAAAGGAAGCAGCATTTTTGTTATTACTCAGCCTGAATGCATTCAATAGGTGCTCATTCTCGAAATAAACCTCTTAGACGTACTTTAGGAATCTATTTTGTTCAGACCATAGCAGGAAACAGCAGAAGAAAGACAAATAGTTCAACATGTTGTCATGCTATGCTAAAACCAAACCTTAGACCATGCTCTCTGTACATGCTCCATGCACTCTGTCTCAACCCATATCATTGACATTGATGCACTGCTCAGAAGAGCTCCATGAGGAATTGGGTTTTTAGCAGATGTTGAAACGTCCTCTTACACGTAATTCCTTTTTTTTCTTCCTTTTTTTTTGTGGAGCAGTATTATTTTTCATTTAAGCTTATATAAGTGATATTGTTTAACACCACTGAATTTTATGCAAATTACAGAGACATTTCAAGCACTGTCATGTGATATATCATTCATAAATGCAATGTGAAATGAGAGATCTTAAATTTATTTAATTCCTAAGCTTCATGACACCAAGCTAAGGCCAATATTCTCAAAACACCTATGGAAACTCAAAGCAAACAAGTAATGAGGACCCTGGAGAAGGAACAAGAAGAGGGAGATGAAGACCAGCAGAGGTGGAGTGGGTAGAGGAAGAGGAGAGAAACAATGAGAGATGTGAAAGGTGGAGGAGGTAGAAAGAGATGATGGGAAAGAAATAACGGATGGTGTAGGAAGAGGGAGCGGAGGAGCGAGGGCAGTAGGCATTGAAAGAGTTCAGGAAAGAGCAAAAAGTGTAACAGTGGTGTGAGCAGAGAGGAAGAGGACAGCAAGTTGGAACAGAAGAGTAGACATGATGTAAATGAGATGAGAACCTCTCAAATTAACCATGTTATGAGTCACGGTCTCTCTCTGAGAGAGGCTGGACCGAGAGATCAGCCAAATGTGAGCAGATCCACAGTGGCTTCAGTGTAGAGAGGGGATGACATGAGCGGTTTTAAAATCATCCCATGTGATGACCATGATGTTGCTTTTTTGAATGTTCTTCATTTATTCTCATCCTGGAGATGGAAAATGACCCCTATGGCAAAGTAACTCTTCTCCAGGCAATCCTGCAGGGATACTGAGGCACATGCAAAATATTGTCGTCTCTTCTTTCCTTACACTGGAAGAAAAAAAATCCGTAAAATTTACGGTGAAAAAATAACGACAGCTGTGGTTGCCAGAATTTTACCGTAAAAAATATGGCAGCAATCTTTTAAGTTTTACAGATTTAACTTAAATTTACATATTTAAATACCATAATTTCATTAACTGATATAATGTTAATATACCAACCTATTGAAGTACTGAAATCTGTTTTGATGAGCCCTCTGCACAATCTGACTCTGCTGCAGCATGAATCAGCCTGGTCAGAGGAGAACTGGCCCCCCGACTGAGCCTGGTTTCTCCCAAGATTTTTTCTCCATTCTGTCTCCGATGGAGTTTTGGTTCCTTGCCGCTGTCGCCTCTGGCTTGCTTAGTTGGGGATACTAATTTCCAGCGACATCGTCGTCTTGATTGCACGGATACTATTTAAACTGAACTGAGCTGGATGATAACATCACTGAATTCAATGAAAACTGAAAATTGAGTGTTTACTATTGTCATTTTGCATTGACACTACTTTCCTATTTGATACTGTAAAATTTTGTTTTGTTGGGGCTTTTTTGACAATCGATATTTAAAAGCGCTAATAAATAAAGGAATTTAGAAAAATACAAGGGCCAAAGTGGGACTAGTACTCTCAGATCTCCTCACACGTGTATGTACATTGAGTTGTGTAGTGTATGAAATATGGTTCAAGTGTACTACAAGTGGTAACTAAATACATTTAGTACTATCATAAAGAGATAGTATGTTGAAAGCGTATTTTAGTTCATCTTCATGATGTCCCAAAATAGCACAGTTGAGTACACTTAGATGATCTTAAGTTTATCTTAAGAAGTACTAAATAATCATTTTTAGTATATTAAGTACAAAATTAGTGCGCAAAAATAGAGCACTTTAAGTATATCATGGAAGTGCACTTTTTTTTTTTTCACCTGGGAAATCACTTTTGTTTTTTGTGATGTTACGGAAAGACAAAAGATCAGCAAATCTTAAAGACACATGCATACAAACTGGAATTATTCAAGTACAAGGACTTTATTCTCTCCATTTGCAATGCTCACAACAATATGGAGTTCAGCACTAAGCCCTAGCTTTATTAAGGATTATCATTCGATCTAATTACCTAAACTAAAAACAGTCAACAAGATTCTACTACAACAACAACATGAACAAAGCACATTTGAACACAATGTAAACTGATCCAAAGTGCTGTACAGTGATAAAACAAATCTACTAATAAAAACAACAACTACACGCATACAAAGGCTAAAGAGTAAAAATAAGATTTAAGTCTAGACTTTAAAAATGTCCAAAGAAGGAGCAGATCTTGCATGATAGGGGAGACCATTCCAAAGCTTGGGGCCAACCACAGAAAAAGCCCGATCACCCTTTGATTTGTACAGACACCGTGGTACAGTTGACCTTTTTTTTTTTTTTTTAAACTTGTAGATTGAGGAAGACCAGAATAAAGACATTTACAATAATCCAATAGAGATGTAACAAGTGCATGAATCACAACTTCCATATCCTTCCTTGAAAGAAGATGCTTCGACTTTGCAATAGATCTCAAATGGAAAAGAAAACCTTGCTCTAATAACAGCACTAATTTGTTTATCAAATCCTAGAGAGGAGTCAAAAATCACTTCAAGGTTTTTGATTGGTTTGCGTGCATTAGTTGAAAGTGGACCTAACTGAGCTTCCAAAGCAGGAGATGAGTGTGCAGGACAACCTAATATTAAAACCTCGGTTTTATCCTCATTTAACTGCAGGAAATAATTAGACATACATGTCTTAATATCATGTACACATTTCAGTAATACATCAAATGAAACGGCAGAATCAAGCCTTACTGGTAGATAAAACTGAGAATCATCCACGTAACCATGATAATAAATACTGTATTTTTGAAAAATATAGGCCAAGGGAAGCATATAAAGGCAAAACAGTAAAGGTCCCAAAATGGATCCCTAGGGCACTCCAAACAAGATGGATAAGAAAAAAATTCCTAAATTTACAGAAAAAAAACTAACAAAAAAAAAATATTTCTCATACTGTTTTAATGCACTGCTGAACACATAATGGGGCAGTTTAGTATTTAAAACTTTGAGTTACTATACTTGAAATGTAAAATATACGCTTGAAATTATCATTTTAAGAACTTGGACTGCATACTGTTATTTGTGTCATCGAGCAGAAGCTTTACACTAAATTAATGTAAACCCATTCAGGTAACTGTCTTATGAGTTCCGTTATTTTAAAATTCATGTTTTTGTTGTTGATTCTAATTATTTTTTTAGTTTAAATCAACTTGAAGCACTTGGGATCTGGACTACTAGTGGCTACAACTTTTTAATTGTACTGTATCATTTATTGTTTCTGGCCCTTAAGAAAGTAGTTATTGGAAGGCAACAGTAAATTTGAAAAAAGATTGCTATTCAGTAAAGGGACAGTATTGTGAGTGCTCAGGGATCTGCTGACATTCTGAGTCTAGTTGTTTTTCTGAGTAACTGAGAGGGACTGTGACAGTGATGACAGTAGCAAGGACAGTGGGATGCGTAAAAGAGATGGAGTGGTCATTATAGCTTGTCATTATGTTCTTTTGGGTAATCAAGAAATCTTCCAATCATCCCAGTTATTGCCGCAGTGTCCTTTAACCAGCAGTCCTGCTAGCATGTCAGCTGTTTCTTGCTCGACTTGGGACACAATTTCTTATGGCAACTTTAAAGATCAACACCAGCTGCTACTGAATTGCTTATAGTGTGCACTCCAAATGAAAGAAGGGAGAATTCCAAAGAATATGAGGTGGTCTTGGATGCATACTAATGCTGCTTGAATAGAAAAACAAATGGGATATTTTTTGCAATGATATGCAAAAACTTAATGGAGAAAGGGAATTTTCATTTAGTAAAAAAGTGCCACTTCAAATTAACACCAGTGACACTCCCTGGAGTCCCAAAGCAGTGATATACTGCCTGACTTGGGTTTCCTCAAACACTTCCAAACAGCAGCTGGGTCTGCATGATAAGGCTTCAGCCAATAAGAGAGCGAGAGAGATATATGTAAAGAAGAACAAAAAGAGAAGTGAAATGAAGAAAGCTAGCAGAACTGTGTGGCATGTGGGACTCTCTTTGTGCTCAGAACGGGAAGTTGAGCTATGTCATGTGTATGCTGTAAATGTGCCAGTAGGAGGTGTGTTGGGGCAGGAGGATGGGGAAACTTGGAACACTAGCTCTTTTGACCTCCTCATGTATCACAGAGGGATGTGCCAGCTGTAGACTCGTGGAGATGACAGGGTATTCTGACTGGCCGAATTCTGGCTCTTTTCTTTGACTCGACATCGGTTATCAGGCTCCAATATCCTTCATAGGACAAGCGTTTTGGAGGATTGATGGATGAATGGATTTTCAGATATGACGCATGATGCATTTTTTGTCATTCTTGTTTCAAAATTCAGTATAGGGATGAATTAATATGGAAGCACGGATACGCATTAATCGGCACACTATTGGATATGACAAACAGAGCAATTTCTCAGACTGTATTTGCATGCATATAACATATAGGGTCAGAAAATATTTTCATTATGAATTGTGGAAAATTGAAAGTTGAACTAATAAAATACCACCTTGGAATTATAAAGTTCTATCTGCATTCTGAGCAGTTTTGAGACATTGAGCTTCAAAGGTTTTCAATATGAAAACCCTCTCAAATTTGTAAATGGGAATTTTGGGAACAGGTCAAATGCAGATAGAACCTTGTAATTCCAAAAAGTTCACTTGTCCGATTGGACCGTATTGAATGGTTCTATTAGGGCCTTGTAGCAATTAGACAAAAATTATCATCGATATAATGTTTTATATTGTTCGGTATCGATAATTATTGACATTTTTATAACCTTTTTTTAAAAGGCAAGATTATATTTATCTATATTTTTTCCCTTAATAAATTAAATCATCATTTAAAAACTGCATTTGGTATTTACTTGCATTATCTTTGTGTAATATTATAATTTGTTTGATGATCTGAATCTTTTTAGTGTGACAAATATGCAAAAAAATTAAAAAACCGGAAGGGGGCCCCCCCCCCCCCAAACTTTTGCAAGCACTGTGTATTTTTTTTTTTTTTTTAATATAATATTATATATATTTTTTTTTTATTAACCCCTGTATTTTAAATTAACCCATTTATTGAGACAACAACAATTTTTTGTTTGTTGTTTTAACAATCAAAATACAAATAAAATATTAATTTCTAATGTTTTATATGCAGATTAAATAGGTCTTAAAGGGGTCCTATTATGGCTTTTTCACTTTTTGAATTTTAGTCAAGTGTGTGTCCGTGTGTATGTTTGAGACATAGAAAGAAAAGGTTATAGAAGTTACACATCTCAAAGTAGCACATCAAAGGGATAGATAATATAGTTTAAAAATTCGTAAGGATTGGTGAGGTGTGGGAGGGGCGAGGTCAGATGGTTAGAACGCATTGGTTGAGTGTAGTGATCAGACGCAGACGACAAAGAAGAAGTGCTGCTGCCAGAGTGGGTGCATCAGCGAAGAAAACCAGCAATGAGCCAGCGTGCTGTAGCCCAAATTTTGGCATGTCTAGACCAGCGGGGGTTCTCAATTCCAGTCCTCGCATACCCCCGCTACAAATAACAACAACAAATAACAAAACACATTTGTTTCCAACGGGGGTAGAGCTGGGTGCCGCGGACAGACACCGAACGGTGCCGCTGGTGTGCCTACACTCATAGAAAATGTATTTAAATTTTAAAGATGTGGCGCGACGCTGTGCTCTTGTCTGGTGTTGCGACAAGACTCCAGGCTTGGCTCTAAAGTTTTTGTGTAAGTTTTCGGCTTAAATCGCGTGGTTTTAACGAAAAAAATTTCACCATCACAGGTCGGCCCAAACGAAACGGAGCATGTCAGGGACAACAGTGTGTTGCATGTATTTTTAGACTCTGTTCTGAAGCATTATACCCCTACCCCCCAACATGTGCCTATGTGTGCCTGCGAATTTTACTTGAGACAGCTTCCACAACATGCGGTGAGTAAGTGTGCGTAGTGTGCGCCAGAGAAGCTTGTTGAAAGTACGGAGGCAAGTGGTGTGCGCATGGCCAAACACAGTATGAAACACCCGTATAAGTGTTCGCCAATCACAACGCACTGGGACAGCTAGAACCAATCACAACACATTTGTTTTCGGGAGGCCGGACTTCTCCAAAGTCGGAACTGAATCGAGCCGTGTTTGTGGCAGGCATGGGGAGAAAAGGGGTATTGTATATAATGTAAATTATGTGACAAACATAATGCGTTTATCGAACCACCAAGCCTGGCCTTGAGTGTGTTCTAGTAGCACCCCGCCAACACAAATCACAGGACTTTGTAAACGAGCATAAACTAGGACACCTTTAAGGAACTTGATCTTGTCTCCCGAGGGCCACAAGAGAGGCGCAATGAGCACAATAATAGCGGTATTTAAATTAAATGCAAGGAATAACGGTCTATAAAAAAGTTTGCAGTACGTCTAAACTGTAAGCATTAATTCAAATTAAAAAAAAAAATCACGATCATTTCTTAAATTGCATTAACAATTATGAACAAAACATTAAAATGCAACAACTTCACTTACATCATTATCTCCGCAATCTGATGACGCTCCCTAAATGCGACGCACACCTAACATTGCAAATTTTTATTTTAAATTCGACTAATATTCTTTTTTTTTTATTCACAATCTCCTCACCACAAGCAGGCACAGCACTCAATTCAGCACGTATTCGTGTTTGTGTGTGCTGTCTGCATCACACTCATAGCACGTGCCTATATCGTGCGCCATATCGAAAAATTTTTCTATCGTTATCGAAAAAGGTGTACAGTTGATAAATATCGATATTGTTTATCGCCATAGGTTCTATCTTGCCCACACATTAATTTAGAAGCAAAAATGTGTTTCCAAGAAAATACAACAGTTTGCTTACAATTTGTTTAAACATAAAATCAGTGTTGTAACAAAGTGGCCATGTAGGAAGGGAAATTTAATGCTTCCTAAGATATTTATTTCATATTTTAGGACGAATAATTTTCTTGTCAAGTTCACGAGATTAAACGGCAGTCTAAATATTTGTCCAGGCCCAAATGCTTAATTTGACTAAAGATAGGGAATATGGGGGTAATATCAACCACCATTATTGCAGGAACTGTGGTGAAGTAGCTATTATAATACCATTCTGACGTAAGGACTTTGATTCCACAGAAAGTTGGACAGTAAAAATTGCTGTTCTCTCTAGGAGATGTATGTTGAGATAACTGCAAAACTGATATTGTGGTAAATTTTGTAAGACAGCATCAATTCGGAGTGGACTTTTTGTCTTAATATTGTAAAATTTAAGACATTTTCAGACTTTAAACTGCAAGAAAACAGACAACGCTTAAGTTGATTAACAGAGATTAACACTTAAATGCATGAATGTTTCACCAGTCATTACATATTCAGGTCTTTAGCGACCCGGACCAAGGCTATATCTAATATGGATGGATCTCTATCTGCTGCAGTAGCATAAAGCTCTCTTGATATTTTAATAATGATTACAAAAGAATAAAATAAAGCATATTTTGTTACCTTTTTAAACTTGGAAGGGTTCAATTTGAGCAGATTACTTTATCATCGATGCCATCTTCAGAGCGCATTCCCCCAGTACATTTGGCATTTGGCTCATATTCGCGATCTCAAACATATTCTTAAAACTATCGTTCTCAATGACTTCAATAACATTTTGATCGCTATTCACGACATCCACCATCAAATGACAGTGACATTTATATTTCACTGCATACGGTAATTGCTCTGCAGTAAAGCCATTCAAGCCAGTTAAATTTTTGCAAATATTATTTGTTTTATGCCTGCGATAATTACAAAGGAAAATCATGTCATCGTTGTGTATCAAGCAGAGCCACTTTGAGGGAAAAAAGTTGAATTGCACATTGAGTCATCAGACATTTAATTATTGCTGTGCAGAAATAATATACTTACACTATTACATAGCCTACCACAGGTCGCTAGCGACCCTATACACCCTTAATAAATATTGAAAAATGTTTCACTGACTATATATTTTAAAATTGTTTTACAAATAAAATATTTCACATTTAATCTTTCCTGCTGTCACGGAGCAGTCCGGCGACATGACAAAGAAAGCTGATCCTGAAAGCACTCAAAGTGCTGATTGGCTCACATATAGTACCTTATAGAACCAAGTTAGAGTTTGACTTTGTAGATAGAACCTTTTTGTTTTCTAAATAAAAAGTCCTAAAATGTGCACAACTTAAAAAAAAACAAAAAAACACTTAATGTACATAAGTGGTCACAGAATAAGAATATGTGAATAACTAAATTTTGACAAATGTCAGATAGAACCTTATATTTACCTTATACCTTGTTGTTTTCTGGTCAGATGTTGTCAAATGCAGTTCTGATACTTCCACCATAAAAGTTCCAATCTAATTCATCAGACAACATGACAACTGTATCAACTAGTCTTACTTTCAAATACTTGTTTGAACTGGAAGATTCCTCCAGTACTGAAGAAACAGTCGCTGCAGGTATACAGTGCATCCACCTTGTTTAGAAAAGGGCCCTTGGAGATCTTATGTGGAACACAATGTAGAGTGTGTGTGTTTTTTTTTTTTTTACTCACTCACAACATTGTGGTTATAACAGGGTGTGTACCCTTAGTGTAGTTTGGGCCCCTTAGTCAGGCTATACATTCTCCTATTTTGGGAAACACTAAATTAAGAACTGTGTCAGTCCACTGTTCAACTATGTTTTGAATGACAGTTTTCACACTCTTGCTCTGTGCAATAATGCCCTCAGATCACAAGAGTGTGCCTTGTTTTACATGACCTTCTGCTTCTTTTTGCTCCATTATTCTGCAGTCATTTCTTTTTTTCGGTTACATGATGTTGAGAGACTGCTCAGGTTCTGTCCTGTGAGGGTGCGGAGGATTTTCATTGACCGCCAGTGTCGTAAATGAGATCAATTGTTTGTATATTTGGGTGGTCGCAAATAGGGTTTTGTGCTTACAGAACAAAGCATGTTGCATTGGGTAAAAATAATGCGATTTCTCTTGCCTGTGAAGGATGCAAACTTTCCCTCTTAGTATTAAAGTTTACTCTACTAGGGATGTTGCTTCATCGCAGGCATCATCTAAAGCAGGGGTGCCCAACCCTGCTCCTGGCGATCGACTGTCCTGCAAAGTTCAGCTCCAACCCTAATCAAACACACCTGAAGCAGCAAATCAAGGTCTTCAGGATCACCAGAAACTTCCAGGCAGGGTCTATGGGAATAGCGTGGAGCTAAACTTTGCAGGACAGTCGATCGCCAGGAGCAGGGTTGGGCACCCCTGATCTAAAGGTATGCCTTTGAATGCTATTTGTGTTGCAGCAAGCTGAGACTCTCCACACATCTATCAGATTTTACTTTTCAGGTTTCCAGGTTATCATCTGTTAAACAGTGGTCAATGTATATCCTTGTGCCAGGTTTTGCAAGCATACAGACTAATACATGGCACATACTCAGTAGTATGGCACTAGTATAATGTTCAACAAAAACGTAACAAAAAGTACACGCATCTAGCAGGCAAAAAAGCTCAATAAGGGTGCTCAACCACAAAAAAAACAAACAAACAAGGAAATAAAAATCTGCATACTGTACTATAGTTCCAAAAGTAGAAAAATGTTTATAGCATGTACCAAAAGTAACATTTCCATGATGACACTGTCAAAGACTGTCCCAGCAGGCACACAATGTCATAAGACATTGATATTTGGTTAAATTTTGGTTGCAACATCGGGTGACCAAAATTCAATGTCTAATGTCAATGTTAAGTTGATGTCAAAGGCCGACATCAGCTGACATTGATAATTGCTGTTTTTAGGTTGTGTAACCAAAATCCAACATTGTCAACATCAAATTGGCGTCAAATACTGACGTTACTGACAACCAACTGCAACGTCTCTCCGGCGTCATGTCCAACGTCAACCTGACGTTATATTGACATCCTGTGCCTGCTGGGTTTATTTGTTCCAGCCCCCTACTATATATCATGGTGACAAGAAATATAGTAGGTTATTGTTAGTTTCATCACTGAATGGCTGGTTTAGGATCATAGGATTCATACATAATTGGCAATTTTGTCACATGGAGCTGATGTTGATAGAACAGCAGTTGTACTGCAGAATGATGACACCTTATATGCGTAGCTCAGATCACTCAACCTGCACAGTGTTACCAAATTGGTAGAACTATTATTTCAACTACTTAAGTTGTAGCATGGCCACAACTGGAATATTTATGATTTATATTAATATTAGGGCTAGGCAAGTTAATTAATTAACGCCGACAATTACTTTATCGTGCATTAATGCAGTTTTTATTATTATTATTTTGAAAGCCCGTTGCTAAGTGGCTAGACTGTATGACTACCACCATACAGACAAACCATGGGTCACTGGAGGGGTGGAATGTTGATCAGTACTGGCTTTGGATGGATGTCATATGTCTCAACCAATGAAAGCATTTGGGTTGGGCCATAGACCGCAGCAGCGCTCACACGAATGCTCGCAATTAAATTATTTAGGCTAAGCATCAACATTCACAAACCACTGTCCACTGTTATTTTTAACAGAAAAGAATGCATCGTGCTCGTAATCACAGCTTCATAAGTGGGAAATAGGACGTTTCCGATAGCACGTGAAGACAGCAGAGAAGCGCTCTCGCTCAGCACAATGGAGTGCATAGTTTTGTTAACTTTGAGGTTTATTATTTTGAGTCGTTTGGGACGCGGTAACACACGGCCCTCTCACAATATATTGCTTATCACTTTTGCCACTGAGAAATGTTAACACAATCATGCTGCAGGAATCAGAAGTTCCGCACTCCGAGCCATGGCTGGCTAAACGAACCACGCCCGAGCGCAGCACGGAGTGATCACACTAGTCAAACGAACCGGGCTTTCAGGGTCAAACGTGCTCTGTCACGGTTAAGATTGCCTAGTGTGAGTACACACACCCACACTTGCCCATCAAGTGTTGTCCCACGCCACACACTGCTGCGTTGGGTTCCACGATCATGCAGGTCTCTACTCGGAAGGTGCCTGTTTAATGTTATGATCGAGGCTCTGGCCTCATAACTTGTTTTTTTCTATAACAAACTATAAAATATTTTCTATAAAAACGTTAATGCTCTGGCAGTGGCAAATAGCTTTGGTTTTATTTTTTATATTGATTACATTAATATTTAAGTTGAGATTTACAAGACATATTTAAACTGCTGCTATGTAAAAGGAACACTGCTGTAAAAAGCACCTAATTTGTTTAAAGTGTTTGTAAACCAAATGTTATTGCACTTTTGTTCATATAGCAGTACTTTTAAATGAAAAAAGTGTGCAATACACCACTTTTGAGTTTATTATTGAATTCTGTGCATAACAATGTGATTAGTCGCGATTAATCGCAGAAAAAGCATGTGATTTTTAAAAATGTTAATCGTTGCCCAGCATTAATATGTATTATGTTTTTCTTTATTATCTTAATTACTTAGATAAGTCAGCTGTTTTATTTATTTCCAAAACAGTCAATGTACAGTATAGGGAAACAAGTTTCTATGAGGCTGTGGACACAAGCTTGGCTGACTTGGGGGAGTATTTCCTTAAGTCACTGGAAAAGTTAAAACAGGCCGTCACATTTATTTTATTTATTTTATTTTTAATTTATTTTTTCTCAGGAAAGATGCAAAATGGGAGAGTCAGATGAAAAAGATGAGACTCACTAGCACTCCCACACTCTCTAGATTGCAGGCCTATATACCAGCTACCTCCCACATTTCTTATGTCCACTGTCCAGAGACCCCGGCTCCAATATCTAGAGAGAAAATCCCAAGACTCTGTGTTATATATTCATTCTCCTGTGCATACTCACCCACCTAATGTTATTACCTTCTCAGTAATGACTGGTTCATCCTCATTCTGTGCTAGACCTCCCATCCCTCTCGAGTTCCCCTCCTTCAGTGACTCATGCAAGACAACAGATGTGCTCAACTTCATCGAGCAATGTGAGAACTTCCTGGAGATCAGACAACTCCCCATTGTTGAGCTCAGTGGAACAATAAGCATGGCCCTGAAGGGACCCTCTCTGAGCTGGTAGAAAACAGGGAAGGCCAAGGTAATTGATTGGATATCTTTCAAAAAAACATTTATGGCTGGTTTTCTTTTAGATGATTACATCTTAGAGGAAAAGCTGAGGATATTGGTCCAGCAGCCACGGCATTGACTGAGGGACTTTACTTCCCATGTCTAGTATTGGCCTCATAAGCACTTACTTACCAATTCAAGATAATTTGTGGAGACAATCAGATGGTGAGACTCTATCAGTCATTACTTATTCCCATCAGAGATTTATTATGGTGGATGGAACCATTCACCAGTCCAGAGACCAGCAATTTCGGTTGCATGACCAGGAGTGTAGTGTGGATACATATATCCGTAAGAACACTCACTTCTCCTTTCTTCTTAGTGCCAGTCTGGACTTCCTGAGTGCCATGGGAGCTGTGTTGGATGTGGGACAAGGCAAGTATTGACTAAGATATGAAAAAGGATACACCTATTACACTGTTCTACCATGGCTGACTCATGCAGGGACAACTGCCCCTTCTGGTCAAGCTCACTCTCTTACAGCTGCAAAGCTGAATCTATACTGTGCCTTACAATCAACTGACAAACTTCCCAAACGTATGTCCTTCATGCCAGAGTTCACACATTGGGAATCTGACAAACAAGAAGAGTTGCTGAAGTTGATCTCCACCTGGCCTCTCACCATCTCAAACTCCCTGGATAAAACAGCAGTCGTACAGCACAAGATCAAATTAACTGATGACATACCATTAAAATCCTGGCCATAAAGAGTTTCTCCTATTAAAAAGCAGATAATCAAGGAGCAAATAGACCAGATGCACCGAGACAACATCATCCTTTGCCCTTTGTCTTGGTCTGTGATCCTGGCCCCTAAATCTAATGGCTCAAACAGGTATTGTGTGGATTATAGGAAGCAAACATCAAGACCATACCCGATGCTTTCCCAATGCCGCTGATTCATCTAAGAATCCTGTGCTTTCAAGTCTATGCTTTCCAGTGTCTAATAGAAAGAGTCTTGGCAGACATGAGGGGAAAAATCTGCTTAGTATATATTAAGAATATTATTATCTATTCAAAGTCATTAGAAGATCACAGGCATCATCTCAACACTGTTCTCCATAAACTTACCCATGCCCACCTGACTCTGAACATGAAAAAAATGTGACTTTTTCAAGCAAAAACTCAAGATCCTCGGTCATATAGTCTTCGAGAGGAGTGTGGAGACAGACTGAGAAATGACCAGGATTGCTGCAGAATTCACCCCTTAACCATAAGATCTCGAAGCCCTGTAGCGATTTTTGGTCCTGGCTGAGTGGTATCATAAGTTTATTCCCCACTTCAGTGATCTCACCACTCCACCGAACCACCTCAAAAAGAAAGTAGTAAAGTGGGACTGGACTCCAGAGTGTCAAGCTTACATTAATAAACCCTTTCAGTTTCACACCGATGCAAGTGATGTAGGACTGGGTGTCATTCTCAATTAATACTTGGAGGAAGGAGAAAAGGAGGTGGTGTATGCATAAAAGACCTTAACAGGAACAGAAAGGAATTAAATGAAGTTCCAAACATAGGTTCGGGAGGAGCCTAACCATTCAGTCCTGTCAATAATCATTACGAGCCTATATAAGCAGCTCTCATTGAGCTGCTTATATAGGGTTAAAGGATACCCAAATCCTAGGATAGGGCCAACAGTGTAATTATAGATGTAACTAGATCAATTAACATATGATTTACATGCGTACCTACATGAAGGTATTTTTAAAAAGAAGTACAATAAAAAAAGCATGTATGTACACAAATGCATTGTATCAAATGATTATGAATGATGACTACTGTCTACTTGCCTTTCAATTAAAGACACGTGTGTCTAAATATCTCGATAGAGACTTCAACTTACTGAGTGTTTTCTGCTCATCAGCATTTTTTTTTTCTTCTAAAATGTATCCATTTATGAAAAAAGCTTTCAATTTAAACTCTTTCAATCTGGCTACTGCAGCCATGAAAGCTTGTGGAGGCTTGTTACCAGTGCAACATAATGCAAATATAACATTAAAATGAAACATTTTCAGAATAAACAAGCATAATCGTCTGCAATTTTTGCCTGCTGGTTAATAAATCGAGAAAAGCAGAAATTGTGATCTCAATTAAAATGCCATTTATCATGAAGCCATATCTGAACAGAAGCGACACTAAACTGACTTGAGCTATATAATGACACAACAGTGTATGCATAAATATTAGGCAAGACGATATTCTGAATTTTTTCGAGCACATTTTACCAATTCAAAACCACTTAATAACTTAAACATCTTAACTACTACTAATTTTGTATATCATTTATACACTTTGTATAATCATTTATAAGTGATGTATAATTGTTAACGAGGGCTAGAAATGAAAAACACCTGATATTCAGATGTGCATAAATATTAAGCAAATTTTATTTTAAATAGTCCAAAAAAGAGAGCGATTCAACACACCGAAAAGTTGAAAATTATTAAATTCCCATGAGAAGTATGCAATACTATAGAAATTGCAAAATTAATGTCTGGCTGATGAAGAAATTTTTTTTTTTTTTTTTTGGTGATATGCTGCCTCAATGAGCATTTGTTATCCAATGGTCACATCTTAATTTCTATGGTATTGCATCATTCTCATGGACATTCATAACTCTGTGTAAGTTAAATATCACACTGAAAAATATTTGGCCCATTTTACCTGTAAAAGAAAACCTGCTTAATAATTATGCACATTTGAATACAAGGCATTTTTCACTTCCAGCCCCCATTAACAATTATATATCACTTATAAAAGATTATATACAAAATTAATAGTAGTTATTACGATTGATGTGATTTGGAATTGTTAAAATGTGCTTGGAAAATATATAATCAGAATAGCGTCTAATAATTATGCACACACTGTATTTTCTTTCAGAGCTGCTTTACATACATCTCCATAGTTGTGTTTTCTTAATTGATTCTGCTGTTTTCCCTTCCTTCCCGTTTATGATGCTGCTTTGACACAATGTGTATTCCATAAAGCACTGAAGAAATAAAGATGACTTAAATGTGCTTTAAAAATCAGATTTCCAATACTTGCAGAACAGCCTTTTTACGCCTTAGAAATGATGCTGAAGTAATACACATGCTGTCTCTTTCTGATGCTGAACATTTTATTCATGCATTTATGACCTCAAAACTAGATTACTGTAATGCACTACTGGCTGGATGTCCTGCAGGCTCAATAAATATGCTTCAACTGGTTGAAAAAGCAGCAGCTAGAGTTCTTACTAAAGCTGTGAATGGCATTACTATCAGCCAAAAATGATCATCTCTTTTTTTTGACTGCTTATAAGTTTTCATATCGGTTTTAAAATTTTGATAATTAGCTTTTAGTCTTCTATGCTCTCATTATTCACATGACCTTCTATTATGATATAATCCATCATGTTCACTATGGTCACAAAATTCTGAAATGTTCCTAGATTCCACAAAACGAGGTATAACCTTTTCCTATTTGGCTCCTAAATGGAAAAGTCTTCCTAGCACAGTTTGGGACTAAAGAACATTACTGAGGTCTGCTGGAACCAGAGACACCTCTCATACCATTCTCATACACAAATACACCCAAATTGCATTGATTTTTTATAAACTGTATTCTGTTTTATTTATAATTTCTTATATTCAAATACAAATTGCAATCCAGACATCCTCATTTCAATTCTGAATGGCACACAACCCTGGCCCTACACCAAACCCAGACCTGAATCCCACTCAACAAAATATCAGGAGAAATTGTATTTCTTAGTTCACGACCCTTTTAAAGCAGAAAAGAATCAATGACTGAGTCAGTAAGAGGATGAAAACTTGTCATTTAAATAACGTGGTTTGGCTTGCTTTCAGAGTAGTTTGGACGGCTTGTCTGTGTGGGTGCTGGTTATAAAATTATTCACTTGACATTTTAAAGTGGTAAGTACAAACATGAAGTGTTGTGGTAATTTAACAAGTCTACGACACCTCAATTTTACCTGCCAAGCAACAACGCAAGAAGCAATCCATTGTTTCTGTACTGTTTTGAAATAACTTTCAACTGCACAGTTGACGTCATGCCTACAGAACACACCAGAGCTGTAGCAATACCAGATACTTTATTGAATAGACTCTTTTAATATCCAACTTTGTGTGAATTGCTTAATGCAAATGTAAACAACACCCCGCAGTGCAGTATCATTTTTGTGCTAATAGGAGGCTATATTATATTCAGTGAAGATATAACAGATCTATTACTAGAAGTTGTTTGTGGCATTAATGTCCATGTTTCCAAAGCCTTGTGTATTACTGAATGCATTCTGTACAAAGTATTAAGTGTTTGTCTTTAGACAGAACTGTTAAACAACTGCTGTCAAAATAAAAGTCAGCAGAAAAAAAATAAATACTGGCCAAATGCACATTCAACCAAATATCGGTATTAGTAATTTATCGGTCAACCACTAATTTAAAATAGTTAAGAACTTACTCCACTCAAGTTTAATAATGAATGAATGAATTCAGTCAATCAATCAATCAAAACTGTGACTATTGCTACAAAAACTGTCCATCATTTTGGTAGTTACATTTGGTAGTCCATCATTATTGAGTGTTACATTATAGGGTTCTTTCATAGTAATAGAACATTTTATTTACTATTTTGTAAATGAATATATAATGAATTCAGCAACTCAACAAACTGAAGGTAGCATACGCTGTCTGAAGTGATTTTGATGTGATTTTCATAAGCATATGCTGACAGCAGTTGGCTGCAGTAATATTGGACACCAAACAAACAAACAGACAATTTGTCATTCAGACGTCAGGAAGCCAGTGGCTTTGCAATTCTTCTGAGGGTCCAACTCATTTGTTCATTTTCTCAACAGGAAAAAAAAAGGAACAGAAAGTCTTATCTGAGTACTCTGTCCCCGTTCTCGTTTGAACCCAAGGGTAAATGAAAGTGCAAGACCAGCAAGCATGACATTCCCTCACTTACATGAGTCAAACCCCTAAAGACATGCCATGGCTTTTCCCCCCCTATAAAAAGGGAATTAAGCTTTTGATCCAGGCATGCCATAGGCCAGTCCAGTTTCCCCAGATAATCACAGATCCAAGTGTCTCAGAATCAATTGAACATGGACATGCAACACAGCCTATATTTTCCTGCTGAGCAAAAAAAAAAAAAACTGCATAATTTCATCAAAAGCTGGATTTTTTATTTATATATTTTATTTATGGGTTTATTTATTTTTATACTGTTCCACAATGACTTTTAATTCATAAAATGCTATTACAATTTTGTATATATTTTATTTAATGAATAATACAAACACTTAGAGCAACCAGTCAGTTAAAAAAAGGTGCATATTAGTACCTACAGTGCAAATATTATTATAATGGTACACTTTACACTACCTTTTATTACGGTAGTGGCCCAGTGACAGCTTTGTACTTTTATTTTTAAGACTTCAAAAAGACTCAAAAATAAAATCAAAAGCAATTGTGTTTATCAGTATTCCCTGGGAGATGTTCCTCAATGAAGATTAATTTTTATTTCACTGTTGAACTGGCCTACAGGCAATCAATTTTTAATCAGGTTATCATACTGTCTGAGGTTGAAAGGACAGTCTAAAATACTGATGAAGACTGAAGCTTATAAATTAATAACATGTCAACATGCTTTTATTAATTCAGATATGTAATAGTGACATTCAAATAAATTACTATTGGACCATCTGGCATGTGCCCTCCATCATATCTCTCAAGTGTTTGTGTTCATAATTTATCAGTTGGACAGTTTTTTTTTTTTTAATACTAACACACAGTAAAACAATGAATGCATGCTTCTACTATGAGGACAACAAGGTTGCTTTTTGTGTTCCATTAATTGTATAATATGTAATGGGCCATAAGAATAATAAATGTGGCATGTTGAATTGATCTTATGTACAAAAATGAGATTTTAAATTGCTTTCATGGTTGAATATTTAAAACTACGGGGACTTTTTAAGGGGCTCTTATGTCTGTGAAGAAATGCAGAAGTGATTGGAAACCCTGCCAGTGGAAATCATTGCATGTAATAAAAATCTATCTGTGTCCAGTAAGGGGCTGTCACTAGGGGCTGGGAGGAAGTACAAAACCAAATTTAATTTTCCTTTTCACATGTTGGCATGACAAAGTCCAAGATGATTGACTTCCTCTTGGGATTAGACTATCATGGACAATTTTCCTGCTAGCAGGCTGGATACACAACATTTTAAAGTCAACGTGAAGCTTGACTTTCGCAATACATGGTAGTGATCTTAGTGTGCTCACAGTGAATTGCCATCAAAATATTGAATCCAAGATTTTAAAAAAGCTAGCTTCTTTCAATATTATTCATTTCTGATGAGGAATAAATAAAGTCTTTTTAATTTTTTTTGCATTTGTTTCTATATTGTTTATTATTATTATTATTATTTCCTAAAAATGACATTTTTAAATTGTGAAAGTACACACACTCCAAACATCCCAATGTAGCTCAAAATTGCTGTCATTATTTGCCCATAATATAGTTTTCCCTTTGGGGATCTGGACCATTCTTAGGTTATTTATTTTTTGTTATTTCTCCCCCCACAGCTGTCGTAGAGTTTACTTGGAAAAGACTAATAAAAATCTAAAAGATCTCATAAGGGTTTACACTGAGTTTGCACAGAGTACATCTGAATATTACAGTTGGCACTTGGGGGAAAAGTCATTTTAGCAGCTGAAATGGTGCTCGGGTCAACTGTATTGGCTGGAAAACAATAACCTATGGACTCCTTGTCATTTCTCTCAGATAAATCTAGCGTAAGAACATGACTTGACACTCACCACATTGTCTCACTGTGTCGTAGCAAGAATTTGGGGGTTATATATGCTGCTTTGTAAAAATAAAATGTCCAAATTCAAACTACTATAATGATATAGTGATAAAATGTGAACAAACTTTAAATCTCTATCAGTATATAATCACACATTCACACCCAGGTAAACAGGAGTGGTGGAACGTCTAGGTTACTTGTGTAACCCTCGTTCCCTGAAGGAGGGAACGGAGACGTTACGTCAGTGACTGACGAATTGGGATCTCGCCCGAGAGCCCAATCACCTTCGAGTGTTAACTAAACAAGCCAATGACAGTTGGCGTGCGTGTTTCGCCACGCGCACCCCGCCCCGCAGCGCGGGTATAAAAGGAGAGCGCGTGCAAACGCACATCAGTTTTTCGCTGAGGAGCCGAGACTACGTGCCCCGGCCGTAAAGCGGTGGTACAGCAACTGTGGCAACGGAACGTAACGTCTCCGTTCCCTCCTTCAGGGAACGAGGGTTACACAAGTAACCTAGACGTTCGCTTTCAGTCAGTCACGTTCGATGTTACGTCAGAGTGACTGACGAATTGGGATCCGTATGGAAAACGCCACTATTGCTGACCCCCTCCAGTGCCCTGCGGAAGCCGGCAAGTCCCCCCACACCAGCTGGGGCGGAAGATAGGACAGCGGCTAGGCAGAGGTGTCCGCCACTGCTGTTCCATACAGTGGTGCATTGGATAACACTGGGAAAGCGTACCCAGTTGGGACGCTACGGAGCCACATCCCGCACATAGGAGGTATCATGTGAAATTACACATATGGACTGGCCCAGTGCAGTACTACATATGGAAGTCTCTGCGGTAGACTCAACCCACCTGGGTGAGATCACTACACTGCAGAGATGGCAATGAACGACTGCCAGGAAAAGACACGGGCTCACCGAGTCAGTGTGGGCTCCGTACGTTGAAGACACTGTGTGATCACGCCTAATTGGGAATCACTAACACCGTGGGGCACATAGCCCCAGCACCTAGGCTGACCCTTGGGCATGCACACGAGTGCGAGCCTGGCTCTGCGCTCCGCCATCCTGACCGACCCGAGGGGCGTAGGAACTCCACCAGGTTCTCCATGGGGCACTGAATGGAGCACCAGAGCGCACGTATCCGGTCCGTAGAGAGGGAATGGCGCAGCAAGCGTGATCGAAACCGAGCAGGTCCGGTGTTACGGCCTACCTGAGGCGAGTACACGAGAGGACACGGCTCTACACGGAGATTATAGAATCTAGCAAACGTGTTAGGAGTCGTCCAGCCTGCAGCTCTACAGATGTCTGCTATCGATGCGCCCCGCGCCAATGCCCAAGAAGATGCCACTTCTCTCGTAGAGTGTGCTCTCACTCCGAGGGGGCATGGTAAATGTTGGGTTTGGTATGCCAAGACTATAGCCTCCACTTACCAGTGGGCAAGTCTTTGTTTGGAGACAGCCTTTTCCTTCTGCTGACCTCCAAAGCAGACAAAGAGGTGGTCTGAGGTCCTGAAGCTCCGCGTTCGGTCCACGTAAATGCGCAGAGCGCGTACGGGACAGAGCAGAGCGATGGCTGGGTCTGCCTCCTCCCGGGGCAGCGCTTGCAATTTCACCACCTGATCCCTGAAAGGCGTGTTGGGAACTTTGGGCACGTTTCCAGGCCGGGGTCTCAGGACAACGTGTGAGTTACCCGTTCCGAATTCTAGGCACGAATCTTCGACCGAGAATGCCTGCAGGTCCCCTTCCATCTTGACTGAGGCCAATGCGGTGAGGAGCGCTGTTTTTAATGACAGAATCTTAAGTTCTACTGACTGCAGAGGCTCAAAGGGCTCCTCCTTCAGGGCCATCAGGAACGAGGGGAGATCCCAAGAGGGTAACAAGCGAGGGCGCGGATGATTTAACCTCCTTGCCCCTCTGAGAAAACTGATGACCAAGTCGTGCTTCCCCACAGACTTAACGTCTACTGCATCGTGATGCGCGGATGGCGGCAACATACACTTTCAGGGTAGAGGGAGACAGCCTTCGCTCCAACCCAACCTGCAGGAAAGAAAGCACGACTCTGATCAGGCATCTACGGGGGTCTTCCCAGCGGGAAGAGCACCAACCAACGAACAGGTTCCACATCAGCCTGTAAGCGTGTCTGGTAGACAGGCTCTAGCTGAAGCGATGGTGTTTAATACCGCTGGGGGTAGCCCACCTAGAAACTCCGCGTCCCGTCCAGGGACCATAAGTTGGAGATTCCACAGTCTGGACTCGGTTTGCCAGAGGGGCTCCCCTGCGCTGAAAAGGAGATCCCTCCGCAAGAATTCGCCAGGAGGGGCTTTCGCGAGTATCATCAGTTTCGTGGAACCAAGGTCCGACTGGGCCAGTTTGGCGCCACCAAGAGGACCTGCTCCTCGTCCTCCCTGACCTTGCATAGTGTCTGTGCGAGAAGGCTCACTGGGGGAAACGCATATTTGCGTAGGCCCCGAGGCCAGCTGCACGCCAGTGCGTCCGTGCCGAGGGGACCCTCGGCCAGGGAGTAAAACCACTGGCAATGGGACGTGTCCGGGGAGGCAAACAGGTCTACCTGAGCGTCCCCAAAGCGTCTCCAAATCAGCTGGACTGTCTCGTGGTGGAGTCGCCATTCTCCCGGAAGGCCGGGCTGACGTGAGAGCTCGTCGGCTACACGATTGAGCACGCCAGGGATTTGAATGCCCCGAAGCAACCTCAGATGTTTCTGACTCCAGAGGAGGAGATGGCGAGCGAGTTGCGACATGCGACGGGAGCGTATACCGCCCACCGCCCGCCCTGGTGGTTGATGTACGCAACGGTCGCAGTGCTGTCCGTACGGACCAGTACGTGCTTGTCGTGTAGCAGCGATTTGAAGCGGCGCAGAGCCAGCCATACTGCTTGCAACTCGAGGCAGTTGATATGCCACTGTAGTCGGGGCCCCGACCAGCGCCCCGGAGCTGCATTCCCACTGCACATGGCACCCCAGCCCCTGGCAGAGGCATCTGTTGATACAACAACATGCCTGGATCCTTGCCCAAGGTACACCCCTGTCCGAAGAAAGGCAAGATATGCCCACGGGCTGAGGGTCTGATGGCAGAACGGGGTAACAGAAACCCGGTAAGTGCCGTGTCGCCATGCCCATCTCGGGACCCGGTCGTGAAGCCAATGCTGAAGCGGTCTCATATGAAGCAACCCGAGCGGCGTGACAGCGGTTGCGGATGCCATATGCCCCAGGAGCCTCTGAAAATGTCTCAGTGGAACCGCCGTCTTGCATTGGAAGGACCCCAGGCAGTTCAGCATCGACTGCGCACGTTCTACTGAGAGACGTGCCGAGAGGTTGACCGAGTCTAGCTCCATGCCGAGAAAAGAGATCCTCTGAACCGGGGAGAGTTTGCTCTTTTCCCCAGTTGACCCAAAGCCCCAATCGGCTGAGGTGACTGAGCACCATATCCCTGTGTTCGCACAACTGCGCTCGGGACTGGGCCAGTATGAGCCAGTCGTCGAGGTAGTTGAGAACGCGAATGCCCGCTTCCCTCAATGGAACGAGGGCTGCCTCCACGACCTTGGTGAAGACACGAGGCGACAGGGATAGCCCGAAGGGGAGGACCTTGTACTGATATGCTCGCCCTTCGAACGCAAAGCGGAGAAACGGTCTGTGTCGAGGGATAATCGAGACATGAAAGTACGCGTCTTTGAGGTCGACCGCTGCGAACCAATCGAGAGGACGGATGCATTGAAAGATGTGTTTCTGCGTCAACATCCTGAATGGGTGCTTGTGAAGGGCCCGGTTCAGTACGGACCGCAATGTCGCGATGGTCATGTTCCCGCAGTGAGAACATGACTCATCCATGAGCGCTGCTTCAGCGTGCTGTAAGCCAAAGCACGAGAGGCAGCGATCATGACCACCAGATGGAGGCAGGAAACGACCACATCCAGAAACACACAAAATAGCGTATCCATCTTAAAAAGACGCCCCGTTCGCCGTGAAGCTCTTTAGAATTTGCTCTGTTAGAAGGAAACAACACTCTTTTAGTGAAAGCGCTGAAGTGCCCAGGGGAGGTCGCGGCGAGACCACTGAATGGAAGCTGCAGCCCGCCGAGGTTTTCAGCAGCCTGGATGGCAACCCCCGGTGATACGCCGTCACACCAACGCCAGCTGTTTCTCGAACACTCGCGGAGATTCGTCCTGTAGAAGGCTCGGCTCCGAAGCGAAAAGCTGATGTGCGTTTGCACGCGCTCTCCTTTTATACCCGCGCTGCGGGGCGGGGTGCGCGTGGCGAAACACGCACGCCAACTGTCATTGGCTTGTTTAGTTAACACTCGAAGGTGATTGGGCTCTCGGGCGAGATCCCAATTCGTCAGTCACTGACGTAACGTTGAACGTGACTGACTGAATGGGAACTATGATGTCATTTTGTAGGCAAAAACCCGGAAGCGAGTTAGCATTTTAGCACTTCCGGTTCCATAGTCCCAGAGTCAATGGATTTTTTGAAAGGGAGTTTGATTAAATCCCCTAAAATAAGGTACATGGTTCACACAAGCTAAATATACTTTTACGTTGTATTCTACGACATGAAAGTTATACCCCCGCTAAAATTCATCCACAGAGTAAATCCTTTTCACTGAACACATTTAAAATAAGTTTGAAAAATATGTGGGAAGCGTGGTGGTGACGTTGAAGGCGAGAGACTGTGGTGGTGTAGTTTGCTAATAGCCTAAGTTTAGCTTTTAAGTTCTGCCGCTTTTATTTAGGCTTCAAAATTAATAAAAGTTATATTATTTTGTGAAGATTATCTTGATGGACAACACGTGTAAATTTCATGAACTATGGTTGAACACAGAGCTTATTTCTTTGCGATAATCCAAAAGCCTATGGAAAAAACCCTATTGGCCTATGTGCCTATTGGCCCCTCTTTCCCAAACTCACTAAGCAGGATTCAGAGGGAACGCCCACTTAAAAATACCCAGAAACCTGGGGAGGCAGCCACCTCCTAAACCCGTCTGGCTTAATACAGGAAGGAACATTCCCCATAACCACTCTAGGTGCTGAAACACCCTGGGAAAGAAAGCTTGCAAGCATTTCTCCACAGAGTATTAAAATATATTCACGCCCAGCGAGGCTCTCCACACACAATAACATGCACATTAGAGAGGCAAGGCCGAGCTGAATATAGCTCCGGCCACGATCTCGCAGGATTAGGCTGAAACGATTCCGTGCTCACACTTCATCGTCATAACAACCCAATAGTATCTGCAGCATCTGACAACCCGTTTAGAGAGGGTGTGCGGATCCAGCAGATCAAAGCAATCACTGTGAGCTGGGATAAAAGGTGCCGTGGCAAACAGCGAACCGGGCCGGGAAACACAAACGCTTCGTCCCAGGTCAAAGCTGTCAGTTGTTTGTGAACTAAATCTGCTGTAAAGGGTGATCTGTTTAAGCCCACCGAAATGCTTGAATGCAGACACATTAACATCAGAGTCTCTATGTTTTAGGTCAAAAAACGTTAAAATAACACGATTAAATAAAATAACTCATGCACGTTCATCTTCCCCGCTGCTGTAATGTTAGCAGTTTTACTAAAATGCTATGCATTTAGCCCTATGTGTGGTCTGTTTTTATATTGTTTGTCAGCACACATAAACTAAGTTACTATGTGTCTGGATCAACTAGCCGAGTAGACAAATAGAAATGTTTATTCATAACCATTAAAATAATTCAATAAGATGCTAACTGTCTAGCTAACGAGCTTGCTGGTGCTAAATTGAGGTAATTTTTTTAAAATAAAGTATAAAAAATATATTTTTTCAACCACCTAGATGGATTACTTCTGAGGGAAAAAGAAAGGATGTGATGTTCAGAACATGGTAACTACAGTAATTATCAAAGTGGGAAGTGATGCCCTCTGGAGGCATTTGGCCAGGGGTGACACCACAGACAAGGTTTGAGAAGAAAAAAAAAATCATTATGAAAATATAAATATTTTCCTTATTATATTCATTATTTCCTTATTGGTTATTTTGGGGAAATCCCAGTATTATATAAGTAGCCTATATAAAACTGCAAAATAAACATTCATCTATGGGTACTTTTTACTTAAGTACATAACAATTTAAGTACTTTTGTATTTTCACTCGAGTAAAATTGAAAACTGAGTACTTTTACTTTTACTGGAGTAATATTTTATTATACGGATCTGTACTTTTACTCAAGTACTTGATTTGTGTACTTCGTCCACCACTGGTTTTCAGTTACAATAATTAATCCTAAAATTCGACATTAGTAACTTACGTTTAACAGCATCAAACGCGCACGCACTCACAGGATCTCCCGGTTCTTACTTGTGAATTCAGTTCACTGGAGACTCACACTAAATGGATCATCTGAATCAGTGAGTTGTCGACTCGAGAACAGCTGCAATTGGATCATTCCAATTCGTGAATGAATTGTTTGGTGCGATTTGCGAACCGATATAACGGGTTCATTGAAAATAATCAGTTCGTTCATGAATCAGACTGCATCTCGGAGCACGTGATATATTATAAGGAGTAACGATAAGTTTTATGAAATATAGTGAAGTAAAAAGTATGATCTTATGCTTTGGAAAGTAAAAGTTACTCAAAATAAAACTGCTCCAGTAAAGTACAGATACTTGAAAAATCCTGTACTGTAACGAAGTTAAACTACTTTGTTACTGTCCACCACTCTCGATAACCCAAATGAGCATCTTAACCCCGCGAGTCCCGCGATCTGAGTCTTCACCGTGCCGCACCGCAGTTGGACCCGAACCGCGAGACGCAAACACTTGTCACTCATCACTCGAGAAGAGGGATAAACGTGAACAGAGCTTCTCATTGGAGACACTCACAAGCTCCCGTCCAAGACACATAATGCATAGACCGTGTGTGTCCTCAAATGTCAGAGACCTTAGGCACGGAGGCACATACTTTCCACAATGCTCACCCGCATTGGTCTAGCACACGCAATTCAAACACACAGCTCCTGAAGACAGCAAAGAGGATGACGTATTCAGCAGGTGCCCTTTTATACTTCCGGGCATCCTGCCTATGATGTCACACACGTGCTTCAGACACGGGTCATGGAGGCTGCATTCCCCAATGTGCCCCCTTGGGGGCGCATCATGGAGTTCCCTAGAAGGGGAACCATGGTAACCATAAATTAACCATGGTCTTGCTACTCTAACAATAGTTTAACCATGGTAGGATTTGTAGTAGTAGTAGTAAGCCGTGGTTATACAAATGGTCATCAGTGTCAACAAACATGGTTACTACACTTTTACTATAATAAACCCATGGTTAATTTATGTGAAAGCTTAAGTAGTTTCCCCAACAGTTCACATTGAAAATGAACTTCAAAAGTTCTTGAAGGAAATGTGGTCTCTGCCCCCATGCTCAGGCTTTCTGGGGTACGACTAACACAAGTCAGTTTTCAGAAATCACAGGTGTCCACAGAACACACTGTCACAAGCACTACACTATGTAGTGGAGACACAATGGAGATCGCCAAACCCCAGCTTACATGTTTGCCAGTGTTTTCAGCTCATCTGCGCTTTTTCCGTAATGCAGAGAGAGCATGTGCACATGGTTGCCAGGTTGGGAAGAGGCTTGACATCTGGCAACCACAACCATGAACACTTGTGGAGGCTTTCTACCAATTACAGACTCCTGATAATTTATGATACATCCCAATGAGTTTCCATAACTGATTATGTTATTTTCCTTTTTTCCCCACTGTGGAGCTGCAGACACACAATCTGTATTGTATAAAGTGCTATGGAAGTAAAGGTGACTTGATTTAACTACTCTGGCCACATGTATTACAAGTTACAAGCACCTTATTGGTGGAGGGAGGGGCTCTTCAGCACCATCAGCAAATGAAATCCTGTGATTCTGTTAAGCTTCAGACCTTATGTCCACTGTTGTGCTATCATTGGGTCATTACAGAGCAGCTCATTAATACTCAGGGAACTGGGGTTGCATTCAGTAACCTAAATATTACATCAGTGTCTGTGCCACAAGTGGGTCCGAGGGGGACTGGGCCTGCTACTTCAGTCCCTGTGTCCCCACACCTTTCTAATTTCTACCGAAATTCAGTGATCAATTAATGAAATCCGCTGAATTGATCAGGTGTGTTTGATTAGGAAAAGTTTGACAAGATTGCAACTTCTGAAGTCCTGAAACAAAATGTTAGTTGATACAAAATAAAGGACAGTATGCTGGTTATGGACAGATATATTTCAGAAAACCTGCAATATTCCTTTTATCTTCCTCAAAAAAGTCAACTCTAATTATGTTACTCTAAATGTATCCTAGGTAACTGAATTTGTTTGATCACAAAAATGCATTTGTTATTCAAAGTACCAGCTTAAAACTCACCAAAGTGTTTCGTACAGCTAGGAGCATCAAAGCAGTCATGCACCTGACATGTTGTTTTTGTATTTTCAGTACAACAGTGTTGAAGTGAACACACAGCGTGAAATCACTTACTGTTATTTCAAAAGTAAGACATTTTTATAAGAGAACCTGATATTTAAAAACATTGGTCTATTCTATCATATGAAGTAATGAAATGAATATCATTGCTTTCTTTGTGTTTAATTATGTTCTGTTTAAAACAAGCTACAAAACTGATAAACAATTATGAGTTCATCAGTGTTACTGAATTTGAGTCTGAGATTGAGGTTGTTTTCCTGTTTTAGAAAAGAGTAACAGTGATTCTTGAGAATGAGTTTGACAGTAACTGGGATCGAATTTATTCAGGAGTGCAGACAATATGTATCACTCTAAAGTATTTGATATGGCAGCACGCCGTCATGTAGCGCTGTTGCACTTCGGGTGTCTGTTAAATACTATTTTTTTTGTCGTTTTTTAAATGCAGATCACAAATTCTTCAGCTTGTTTCAGATGCGTCTGTACTGTCTTCTGTCTCGCTGAATTGGATGTAGTATGTCTGATAATGTCTCTTTTCACAGAAGCTGGAGACTTCATATATGTTGCTGACTCTCAAGCTTGAAACTAAGAGCATGGAATTTGTTATTGTCTCTTGCTTCACAGGCCAGATATTCAGAACATAGATGTATATTTTCTTGCCTCGACTGGACAGACTGGAGACTTAGAACAAAGTTGTATCTATTTCTAGCTGTATCGATTTAGCAGTTGTTAAGATTTCCAAACAACTTTGTGGCATATTTGTGTTTCATTGACAGATGTTGCATCAAGAGGCCATAACGCCGTGTCCTAACTACATGCGACACAATGCCGTGACACACGATAAAAAGTATATTTTCCATGTTAATCAGAGGTTTTGTCCTAACTAGCCACAACAGCGACATGAGAAATTTCTATTTCCGTGACATCACGGCTGGAACAAAAACATGCAAAGCAATATCACAGTGATAATCTCAGGTACTTATGTGCTTTACTCAAAGTTAAACGTGTCTAATGTGAGTTTGAATATCATTTTGTGTGACCTTATTGCCATACTCAAAACAAACAATAATAGATAAATTACCTCAGATCTTGAAAATAAATGTATGCAAACATGTATGGTAAAAACTGTGAACTCTATGCAAACCAACAAGCGTATTCCATAACAAAGATGGTATCAGTCACTCTGTATGTACATTTAATAATGTTAAAAAAATTTTAATATTAGATGATTAGATATAAACTTTTCCATTTAATTGCGAGTACAGTGCACTTCCAGAGAGAGCAAGCCCACACACGCTTTTGATTGGCTGTGATATTTTATTGATTCTGTCACATCGCATTGTCGTGTCAAGTCTGGTGTGGACACCCAAATTCCTTGTCGCTGGATCTTGTTGTGTCGCTTGTAGTTAGGACATGGTGTAAGAAATCATGGCCACCCAAGCCTAAACCTCAGTGATGAGTTTCATATTGGGTGGAGGGCAATTAGTTGCTAAGAAACAGCATGCAGACCAATGAGAAGTCTTTTTAGACCTGGGGCCTCATGTATAAAACTTTACGTACATTTCCGCCCTAAATGTTAAACCGCCAGAACCTGCGCAAAATTCCCTTTGTAATAGCCAGTCAGCGGAAGATTGTGCGTACATGAATCTCCACCCCGTCTCCTCCCCAAAATAGCCATATATGGAGCTTACAACGCCTAGTTTTAATATGCATATTGTCATCTGCATATAATTTCCATGCACATTCCATCCACGTTACACCATGTTTAACGCAGTTAAGGGTACAAAATGTTAGGAAAATATGAGATACGGACTATAAATGCGTTTTGAGACATCACATTTCTATTCAAATTTATGCAATTTTGCCAAAAAGGTAAACATATATTTTAGATTGTTTATAGCCTATATTTTTTAACGGAACGAGATAGGCCTTATTTTTTTGCAGTGTAAATAACGTCTCGGTTACATATGCAACCCTCGTCCCTGAAGGAGGGAACAGAGAGTCACGTCGTGACCGATGAATTGGGATATCGCTTCGATAGACCAATCTGCTTCGAGTGTAAACTAAACAAGCCAATGCACATTGGCATGCACTTATTGCATCCAACTGCTGCTGATCACAGCGTGAGTATAATAAGGCAGCAGGTGCATGCTACCAGGTTTTCGCTGAGACCGAGCGCGGCGACCCGGCCGCTCATCCGTGGTACGCACATATGGCACGTGATGTCTCCGTTCCTCCGTCAGGGAACGAGGTTACCATCACGTAACCGAGACGTTCCCTTTCATCGTCACTAACCGTCCGATCACGTTGGTGACCGACGAATTTGGATCCCTACCAAAGCACCAGGGTGGTGGCCCTTCCAGTGCCCTGTGCGAGTTGCCTGCGCCCCTATCTGGTGTAGGCCGGGGCTCGGGACAAGTAGTTCCACTCACCATTTTTCAAAGCACTACCTTACTGAGTGAGATTGGATAACACTAGAAAAACGTACCCGCTCCACTTGGAACAGGGACACTGCGGAAGCCCGCAGCCCGTTTTCGGAAGCAAATACACATATAGCATCCATTTAGGTGTATATGGAGAAACTGGAGGTGATTATAACCCTCTTGGAAATAGCAGAAGTCTGCCCGGGAAACACGGGCTCCAGGCTATACTGTGGACTTTACACATAAGGGATCCACTTAGGTCTCTACATATGAAACCCAGCCATCTATCGGTTCTC
>JADLZN010010975.1:121335-176414 GCA_018155175.1 Sinocyclocheilus anophthalmus
TAGCCTCCCTAGCTACTAATCTTACTGTGGAGTGCTGTTAGGCCTTCTCTTACTACAGGAGTTTTTATATTGGGGCCTCCACTCGGCAGGGCTCCGGAACATGGTTGGCCTTGTTGAGGCCTCTGTTTTTAGGAGCTCTGGTCTATCCGAGCCGAGCTTTTGAGCCTGCCTGTAATGGGCTTTGTAGCTCGGGCTCTGGCCGCAGAGATTATTGCTGGGGCCTCAGGGATGATGTTCCTCTGAGACTTTGACTTAGGGAAGCCAGTTATTTGGGCATTCATCCCTTAGCATGGCGGCGTGGGTATTCCGTTCCCCATAGCGCTTCCTAAGGGCTGCAGTGTTGGCGTTCCTGTCGCCGGTTATTTGTTACACGGTTCTCTGAGAATAGGGAACGAGACGCTGCGTACCTTTGCCATGCTTCGGGCATTCCTGCCTGCGTCTCCTTCAGACAAAGAAGTGGATGACGTATTCCGCAGGTGTTCTTTTCTACCCGCAGTCACTTTATTATTTGCGTCATAGGCTGCTGCCTGCCAATGTCAAGTTCATTGTCGTATACATTCAAGCTTTAGACACCGGTTATGCTGAAGGCATTCCCCAAAGGGCCCCATAGGGAATGCAATGTCTCATTCCCTATTCTCAGGGAACCATGGTTACATACATAACCGGAGACAATTTCAGTTCTTTTGTCCACGTGTCTAAGGATCTTAGGATCTTCATAGCATTTGCGTGTGTGTGTGTTTTGTGTGTGTGTGTGTGTTGTGGGTGTGTGTGTTGTGTGTGTGCAGCTTAAGGTGAAAACGCGGCTTATGTCTTTCTTGTACTTAATTTATCTATATTTTTAATTGTACATTTTTATATTTCTATATATATATATATATATACACAGTATATAGACAGTGGGGGCAAACAATTATTTAGTCAGCCACCAATTGGGCAAGTTCTCCCACTTAAAAAGATGAGAGAGGCCTGTATTTTCATCATAGGTATACCTCAACTATGAGATACAAAATGAGAAAAAAAATCCAGAAAATCACATTGTAGGATTTTTAAAGAATTACTTGGTAAATTCCTCGGTAAAAGAAGTATTTGGTCACCTACAAACAAGCAAGATTTTCTGGCTCTCACAGACCTGTAACTTCTTCTTTAAGAGGCTCTTCTGTCCTCCACTGGTTACCTGTATTATTGGCATCTGTTTGAACTTGTTATCAGTTTAAAAGACACCTGTCCACAACCTCAACAGTCACACTCCAAACTCCACCATCCAAGACCAAAGAGCTGTCAAAGGACACCATAAACAAAATTGTAGACCTGTACCAGGCTGGGAAGACTGAATCTGCATTAGGTAAGCAGCTTGGTGTGAAGAAATGAACTTTTATTAGAAAATGGAAGACATACAAGACTATTGATAATCTCCCTCGATCTGGGGCTCCCCGCAAGATCTCACCCCGTGGGGTCAAAATGATCACTAGAACTGTGAGCAAAAATCCCAGAACTACACGGGGGACCTAGTGAATGACCTGCAGAGAGCTGGGACCAAAGTAACAAAGGCTACCATCAGTAAGAACACTTACACTGCGCCGCCAGGGACTCAAATCATTCAGTGCCAGACGTGTCCCCCTGCTTAGGCCAGTACATGTCCAAGCCCGTCTGAAGTTTGCCAAAGACCATATGGATGATCCAGAGGAGGCATGGGAGAATGTCATATGGTCAGATTAAACCAAAATATAACTTTTTGGTAAAAACTCAACTTGTAGTGTTTGGAGGAGAAGGAATGCTGAGTTGCATCCAAAGAAAAACCATACCTACTGTGAAGCATGGGGGTGGAAACATCATGCTTTTGGGGCTGTTTTTCTGCAAAGGGACCAGGACGACTGATCCGTGTAAACAAAAGAATGAATGGGGCCATGTATCGTGAGATTTTGAGTGAAAACCTCCTTCCATCAGCAAGGGCATTGAAGATGAAACGTTGCTGGGTTTTTCAGCATGACAATGATCCCAAACATACCGTCCGGGCAACGAAGGAGTGGCTTCGTATGAAGCATTTCAAGGTCCTGGAGTGGCTTAGCCAGTCTCCAGATCTCAACCTCATTGAAAATCTTTGGAGGGAGTTGAAAATTCGTGTTTCCCAGCGACAGCCCCAAAACATTACTTTAGATCTGCATGGAGGAATGGGCCAAATTACCAGCAACAGTGTGTGAAAACCTTGGGAAGACTTACAGAAAACGTTTGACCTCTGTCATTGCCAACAAAGGGTATATAACAAAGTATTGAGATGAAATTTTGTTATTGACCAAATACTGATTTTCCACCATAATTTGCAAATAAATTCTTTAAAAATACAATGTGATTTTCTGGATTTTTTTTTTCTCATAGTTGAGGTATACCTATGATGGCCTCTCTCATCTTTTTAAGTGGGAAACTTGCACAATTGGTGGCTGACTAAGTACTTTTTTGCCCCACTGTATATATGTGTGTAGATTTTATATGATTTACTCTTACTGTAAGCTTTAGATAAGAGAATGTCTCCATTTCAAGGATTTTAATGCTACAGGACGATGTTGTGAAGCAGTAATTTTCCATTGCTTTTACTTTGGAAAAGTAATAGTTTTTGAATTTGCTGCTGAGAAAGATGCACAATAATTTTTACCATCATTTCATCTCCTGTTTCCTGTTCTTCCCCTGATTACTTTTCCCTCTTGGTTAATAGGAAAGTCAGTTCATAACTAGTATGTCAGACAAAATGCAGTGTTAACTGGTTTTGGATATCAGTGGATATCTTTTGACAGGATCTGCTAAAGTGATTGAAGCCAACATTCCTCACATGTCAACGGGATCTAACACAACATTTTGTATTACAATCTCTAAAAATTAGAGAATTTATCTCTACGAGTTTCTCGGCAGTAAAGGCGTCGTTAAATTTTTTTGCTGATGATATTCGTTTGTTTTAATTATGAGTGAAACGTCACGTCATTGTTGTGTATCAAACAGTGCCACCTTGAGGAAAAGTATGCATTGCGCATATTGAGTCATCAGATATGTAAATTTAGTTGCGCAGGAAAAATACTTACACATTTACATACCTTGGGTCTGTAGCGACCCTATACACTTTTTACAAAAAATTAATCAGAAAATGGACATTCTTTTATATTTTACTATTTTGCTAAAGATAAGGATTAATAGTGTCAATTTGCCATGGTTGTGCTGTGTATCACTTGACACTTCTCCACAGAACCACTGAACCAAATAATACACAAAAGAAACGACACTAATGAGATAGACGCTTTCATAATGCTTTATTGGTTCAACAGCAAGAAAAAGAGAAGAAAAGAAAGTATAATCAAGCTTTTAGTTTTCTGTTAATAATGACTGATTACTTTGATAATTATTATTTCGATTACAATCACTTTGACTGATTACTTTGAGGTTTCTGTTAATGATTGAGCTCCTCTGTTGCTGCAGTGATAGATTATAAAGTACATTTACGGATGGAGCCGTCAACACACACGACCCACAGCACTCCCAGGTCAAAGCTCACATGCTGGTGGCCATTGGGACCGTCAAAAAAAAAAACCTTACAAAAAAATTTGAGAAAAAAAAAAAGATCCAGTCTGTGCCAACAGGGTTGGAGCGAGTGACTCCAGTTCTGCAATAAATGTATGTCTTCTTGAATGCAGCATTTTGTTTCCATTAAAAAAATGTGCATGACAAGTTAATCATTTTGTTCATAAAACTTGTGTAATATTTTGACTGTTCAGCTCACCTTTGGTATAAGTTCCCTTGATAGTTGACACCAAAGACGCTGCCATCAGTTGCTACTTCAATCATGGACAGAGATCCAGGAATATTCACAAAGACACCGGACCCAGAACAGACATTATTAGACACATCCTGCACAAGACCGAAAGAGAGACCTCAGAAAACCGTTTTTGCTGCTTTCACCACATTGTGTTTATTTCTTAAGTTTTGTCAGAAAAAATTAACCTTTGCATGATATCTGCTTTATTGTTGTACTTTTAAACCTGGTGTATTTAATTCCAGCTCTTGTGTTTAACATTGTGTCATTACCCTTATGATGAAGATATAGTCATAGCTGTTCACTCCCCAACAGCTGTACGGACCACAGCTGTATTACTTCAGCTTTCCATTAATTTGAACCCAAGGAGTGGTGCTGGATGGCCATTTGTCGTTAGCATCCATATTTAAACAGAATATGTCATCATTCATTTTGACACCTGCAATGATCTGATCACCTCCAGCATCCACCTGTTTGAGAAGCCCTAACAACACAATCCCCAGTTGCAATGGAGGAGACGGTGATGTACCTCAAGCTTAGCCAAGACCGATGCCAGGTAAACTGGTTTGCTGTATCCTTAGTTGCCGGATTACAACTTTAAATGCAGGTATTGGCTTGAAGTTTACTTGAATAATGTAATGATACATATGAAAACTACAAAATATACACACACACACTCACATAGTTCAAATGTTGACTGATATCTTACAAAGGTGTGATTTTATATAGTTTATTGTCTTGACCGTGGTGATCATATGTAGACAGGTTTGCAAAAATAAAACTGTAAATTAAAAAAAAAAAGAGTATTGTTCAGCTCAATGTTCAGCAGCAGCTGTGACAGCTGAACAACAGTGCTCTGTATGGCCGGTCCGAGTCGTTCGGATGCAGCCTCTGATAGTTAGATAAAATGTGTTAATATTCTGACAAAATGTTGATACTTTCATTTTCAAAATAATCAGAGGTGAACTGTAAGGAAGTACATTCGTTAAGTTATTTTGTACAAATGTGAAGTCTAAGTTATTTTGTTTTTTTTGTCATAGACACAACCTACAACAAAAATATGGTCTTTACAACATGATGTCATATTTGTAGATTAAACTACACACCAGTTTATGAAGTAGGCAACTTTACATTTAACAACCTTGACCATATTCTTAAAGGGTTAGTTCACCCAAAAATGAAAATTAGCCTGTGTTTTACTCACCCTCGAAGCATCCTAGGTATATGTGACTTTTTTCTTTCAGACGAATCCAATCAGAGATATATAAAAAATTGTCCTGGCCCGCCACTTACATTGGTAACGGGTGTTCGGTTGTCAACATTTCAGAGACGTGAAATACATGTGCACATTCATAATAAAATGTGCCTCACACGGCTCCGGGGGGTGATTAAAGGCCTCCTGTTGCGAATCCATGCGTTTTTGTAAGATAAATATCCATATTTCAAATGTAATAAACACTTTTCTTTTACACTTTTTTTTATCCGACTAGTAGTTTTTCAGTAATGTGGTATTAGAAGTTACTAAAAGTAGTTAACTAAAGTATCTCAATACTTTTTCTACTAATTACTTTATCATAGCTCTTAACAATTTCTCTTGTCATTCTTTCCCTAAATCAGACCAGACCCCTGTACTGCAAGATAAAGCTGAATGTACCAGTGCTGGATAGGTTTTTAACGGTTTTCGGCTGAGCAGGGAGGCCCTGTCAGTGCTGCTGGAACTTCTGAGAAGTGAACGGCAACAGTGGTGGTGTGCCACAGTCCAGACCCTGGTGTTTCTCTTCTGTCTGGCCAGTGGTACATCATACAGAGTGGTCTCCAGAGTGTTTGTCATGCCTCGTTCCACTGTCACCGCACTGTCCACCGAATCGCTGAGGAGGTGCTGGCCATTTGCCACCAAGAGATTCACCTCCTGAAGACCCCAGAACACATAGAGTCAGGGCTGGGCTTAAAATTTATATTGTTTTTTTTATGTTAAATCTAAGCTATGTTGTAAATAGTTGTAAAAAAGTACTTTCAGTAATGTGTAGAACAATTTGTTTTAATGTGTAAAAAATTTAAATTATTTACAGGACAAAAAATTTAATGTATAGAAGAATGTTGTGTGTAAAAATTATAAGCTGATTTAAAAAAATAAATAACAATGTACATAATTACTTCTCTTTTATTTACACGTGAATGTTAACACGTCTTGATAAGATTCAGAGAGCATTTGGTGCCTATAAGTGGGAATATAAAAGAAATGTTCCAACAAGTTTACCTTTCGGAGCATGACAAGCCTATCTTTTTATTTATCTGAAGGGATATGGAACAAGACAGAGAATTGCATGTATATGAGTGGCAGGGGCTCCCTTTTGTCACCACTTGCAGGTCACACTGTCCTTTCTACACTTTACTGAAGCATGTTCTTGACAGTACAAAGCCAGGTGATCGTCTACAATTCACTATACAATACAGTTTTTATGTGGTCAGCTGTCTCTAGAGCATGACCACAGCTGAGAGACAGTCTAAGACAGCTACTAGGTAGTGAAGGATTCAAAATCTGACTGTGGGCCTTGAACCAGATTATTGTAGTAAGCAAAAAGAAACCAAAATAAGCTTATTCTACCAGTACAGAACTCACATAAAGAAACAGAAATCCCTGAATCCACCTTAGGTCTTCACTAGCACTGCCCCACCAATAGCCTTAGGTATAAGCACCATCCCTAGGAGTACAAAATGCCCACCATTCGTAAATTATACCAGGCCACTGTCAGTCAATCATTAGGATTCATCTTCCCTTATACAACTAGAGCAAAGGTCCTAATCCAACAACTGAAGTTTATACCAAGACAATGGGATAATTCCTGATGCAATTCTGCAAAACTGGTTTTAGTTGTTCATTTTTAGACAAACTCAATCCCTTTCCACTATTACCTTTCCCAGATGCCATGTGACACCAGATATGGACAATGGTTCTGTTGCAAAAGAGATACATGCATTCTGTGATACATTAGGAAAAAAGCATTTGGTGCAGTCAGGTTCAAAGTATTTACCAGCACCAGGATTGCAGAAATACAAGAAATAACAGCTCTCCCGGATTAACGGTATGTGGTGTAGCTATGTGGACCTTATAAAGGGTAAAACACTTGAATAACAGACTATAAAGCTATATGATCTGTAAGTACTATTAACAGTTCCTGTGACAATTAACATTTTCCCAGTGGCAAAAGTAAGCGTTCCATGTCCTCAATCTAGTGAATTCCAATATACAAAATCCTGATGCCAGCCAGTTTACCACCTACAAGTAATTACTGGAAACTACTCCACAATGTTCATTTCATACAAGCAAAAATACTTCAGTGGAGATCAACTTGATGTGGCATATCAACTTAATAATATCTTTGAAGGCTTTCAGTGGCTCAAGCACAATAAACCCCTTATTTTAGCAGTAGACTGTACAACTTGTGTCCAGAGTTGGACAAATAAATAGACATCGTTCAGCTAGTAAAAAGACCAAATGTCTTGGCTGAAATCAGAAGGAAATGTTGGATTCTCTGTGGTCGAGAAGCCATCCTCAATCACCAGTTCCAATGCATAGACTGTCATAAATGGAGAAACAAACCAGAAGCCATACATTTAAATATCCAAGCCTGCATTTTACTCAATGGGAATGGATTGCTTCTGGCTCTTTTCCGTTAAGATTGAATGGAGAGTAGAAAAAAGATGAGTGGATAATTTGAATTCCAATACACATTCCTGATGCAAGCCAGTTTACTAACTACAAAGAATTATTGGAAGCTACTGTACAATGTGCTCATGTTAATTTCATACAAGCAGAAATTTTACAGTGGAGAGCATATCAGCTGGATAGTTTCTTTGAAGACTTCCAGTGCCTGAAACATAGTAAATCCCTTGCTTCTAGCAGTAGACCGCTCAGTTTTATGTTCAGAGTTTACTTTATGGGAATGGATTGCTTTTTATCCTTTTCCATTAAGAATGAATGGGGAGTAGAAAAAAAAGATGATTGGATCATTTGCATGTCAGTACACAAATTCCTGATGTTGGCAGTTAGTGTTAAAGGGCCAGAAGCACCGTATATGGAGAGACAAACCAGAAGCCCCACAAATGTCAAAATTACCAGTAGCTTGGGCTTCAGCTATTCAAGCATGCATTTTACTCCATAGGACTGAATTGCTTGTAGCCTGTTTCTGTTAAGATTGGACAGAGAGTAGGAAAAAGACCATTTGCAAATGTCTAACAACCAGATTTGTCAACCTAGACATACTGGACTGACATGGATTGGTTCCTCATGACATTTAGGGGATTTGTGGTTTATAAAGGAACTCCGTTTGAGATGTGGTCTGATCAAGGGACCAACTTCAAAGGTGAGAGAGCGTTGCATTATGCATTCAAAGGGATGTCACTGTTTCTAAGTGATCCGAATCATTTAGCCTTATGCATGTGAATAGTGTTGCTCTGTTTAGTGATGTCATACTATGCACACAGTTAGATGTGTTCCTAGGGCAACATATTTTGTTGACCCTGGAACAACATGTCAATCCAAACATTTAGTCTTGACCATATCCCTACATCTAAACCTAACCTTAACCATGAGTAATCCATAAAATCGGAGGCAATGATAGATGAATGACACTGACGTACAAGCACCAGACACTGATTGTAAGATGAAAAATGTTGATCCAGGAACATGTCGCACTTGGTAAAATCAGGTTCTGCGTCATACTATATTGCAGTTTAAAAATTATTTATTTATTGTATTTTTATTTAACACTCATATGTTTGACTACATTTTGTATTACTCAAATATTTCAGCCACCTTATATTGGAACTGTATACATTGCTACTAAGCTGAAGTAAACAGGTTTTTAACCTGATACTGTATTTCAGAGTCTCAGTTGACTTCTTGTTCTACCTACACTGGAAACTGACAAATAGTAATTCTCGCATTTATAGTTTTTTAGTTTGTTGTAATAGATTGTTTCCAAATATCTCGATATGTTTTTTTTACTGTCATCCTTGAATGTCATGTTATGCTGAAGAGTAATATTAATAATAATAATAATAATAATAGAAATAATAATAATAATAAATTACCGATAGCATGAAATATTTATACTAGAAAGTCGGCTGTAGTGACGTCATGGCTGTCGCTGGCCAACGAGTTGGTGTTTTTCAATGTATGCTTCAAACCCGGGTCACGACGAGGCGTTCCCCATAACGACACCTAGAGGACGCAGTGTCTCGTTCCCTACTCAGTGAACCATGCTGTTCCCTTTCAGTCAGTCATGTTCAACGTTACGTCAGTGACTGACGTATTGGGATCTCGCCCGAGAGCCCAATAACCTTCGAGTGTTAACTAAACAAGCCAATGACAGTTGGCGTGCGTGTTTCGTCACGCGTACCCCGCCCTGCAGCGCGGGTATAAAAGTAGAGCGCGTGCAAATGCACATCAGCTTTCGCTTCGGAGCCGAGCCTTCTCAGGAAGAATCTCCGCAAGTGTTTGGAAGAAACAGCTGGCGTTGGTGTTACGGCGCGTCAGCGGGGGTTGCCATTCAGTGCTGCTCATCTTTGGCGTGCTGCAGCTGCCATTCTGCGGTCTCGCCGCGACCTCCCCTGGGCGTTTCAGCGCTTTCTCTAAAAGAGTGTTTCCTTTTTTTTCCTAAAAGAACAAATGTCTAAAAGAGCTCCACGAGCGACGGGCGTCTTTTTAAAGATGTCTTCCCGCTCGTGGGTACTGGTGTCAAATGGTTCAACTGGGGGGGGGGGGGGGTTGCGTTGGCTGGATGTTGTCATTTCTGCGTCCTCTTATGGTCATGATCATTGCCTCTCGTGCTTGGGCTTACAGCATGCTGAAGCAGTGCTCATGGATGAGTCATGTTCTCAGTGTGGGAACATGACCATCGCGATGTTGCGGTCTAGATACCTCCTCATTAAACGGGGGGGTATCCCCCTTGCCATGCCCCGCTCTAGCTCCTCTGGTTCTCGGAGGGCTACTTCGGTTCATGGTCAGGGAGACCTGAGGGTTACGGTGAGAGCTTCCCCGTCGAGTACGTCTCCGCGGCCCTCTCATTCCTCAAGCACATCGCACCACCTGGTGCATCCGGACGAGTGTGCTGGGTCCTCGGAAAGGGCGGGGTCTAGCATCTTGTGCGGGACACAGGCAGAAGACAGGATGTCAATCACTGCATCGGAGGGCGAGCTAGGCTCTAGAGATGAGGATTCGGCTGCGCTGCCACCGTCAGGTAGAGTGGCGTTGCCCGAGTCAGATCCAGAGCTGACCGCTATGCTTTCCCGGGCCGCCGAGAGTGTCGGGCTGCACTGGAGGCCTCCGCCTTCTCCCGAACGCTCGAGGCTGGATTATTGGTTCCTGGGGGCGCAGGCCGGTCGTTGGCAGCCGCTTCTGGTTCCATTCTTCCCGGAAGTGCATGGGGAGGTTACTAAGTCTTGGAAGGCACTTTTTTCTGCCCGAAACAGACCTGATACCTCCTCCGTCCTCACCACCCTCGACGGGGGGGCGGGCCAAGGGTATGTGGACATCCCTCCGGTCGAGCGCGCGTTTGCTATGCAGCTCTGCCCGCAAAGTGCAGCCGCCTGGAGAGGTAGTCCACGCCCTCCGTCCTGGGCCTGTAGGTTCTCATCCGCTCTGACGGCTGAGGCTTACAGTGCCGCTGGACAGGCCGCTTCTGCCCTGCACGTCATGGCCCTCCTGCAAGTCCATCAGGCCAAGGTGTTGAAGCAGTTGCATGAGGGTGGTGCTGACCCGGGTGTGCTGCAGGAACTGCGCACAGCGACGGACCTTGCGCTAAGGGCGACGAAAGTCACGGCGCAGGCTCTGGGTCAGACGATGTCCACATTGGTTGTCCAGGAGCGCCACCTATGGCTGACCTTGGCGGATATTAGGGAGACCGACAAGCATTGCTTCCTAGACTCCCCGATCTCCCAGGCCGGCCTAATCGGCGATCCTCTGGGGGTTGCTCTGCCAACAGTTTCTTCCCGCCAGACACATACGGAGCACTCCATGCATCCTTGCCCTCGGTCGTTCTCTTCTGTAGCCACCCCAGACCCGCCGTCTGCAGCCCCTCTGTCTGCTCGTCGCCGAGAGTGCCCTCCTGTGGCCTCTATCTCCGCTCCAGCTTGGCCGCAGCAGCAGCCTTTACAACGGCCGCAGTGTGGAGCTGGCCGCAGGAAAGCGGCGCATCCCGTCTCCGCCCCTGCCAAGCCCGTGAAACGCCAGGGCGGGCGGCGTACCTGGGGTGGGCGACCCGGGGTTCTTGGATCCGGCTTTTCAGGAGATGGTGACTGCACCGCTCCTTTCCCCGGCGGAGGGCCGGGTGGAGAAAACTTTGTTCCTGTTTTTTTCTGTTCCACCGCTGGCTACCCAGCCTGTGGTGCCCAAAACCTCAACAGAAGAGCGTTTTCCTTTTTCTCCGGGTTCCAAGAGGGTGAGGACGGCGGTGCACGAGACCCAGTCTCCACTCTGCCGGCCCCCTCTCCCTTCGCTAGTGGTCAGCAGGGTTCAGTTCAAGGACGCTATGCCTCTTCACGAGCCCCCTGCCTAGCCGTGGAGCCAGGTAAGTGGCGCGTCGCGCACTCAGACCCCACCCTGGGACTCGCGGCCTCCCGGGTTGGGTCCCTGTTTTCCACTTCGCTGCCCCACTGCGGGTACGTCGGTGGTTTCCCTAGTTCTGCTTGTTCGGTCGCTGGGGGCCTGGTTAGCGTTCCCCAGGCCGTCTCGCTGGCTCCTGAAAACCATCAGACTCGGCTACGCGATTCAGTTCGCCCGGCGCCCTCCCAAGTTCAGGGGTATTCGGTTCACCTCTGTGCCGGACAAACTTGCTTCTGTCTTGCGTGCAGAGATCGCGGTCCTGCGAGCGAAGGACGCGATACAGCCGGTCCCTCCAGCCGATATGAGGTCGGGGTTTTATAGCCCTTACTTCATTGTACCCAAGGAAGGCGGTGGGTTACGACCAATCCTGGAACTGGGCGTACTGAACCGGGCCCTTCATAAGCTCCCGTTCAGGATGTTGACGCATAAACGCATCTTTCAATGCGTCCGTCCATTCGATTGGTTTGCAGAGCGGTCGACCTCAAGGACCCGTACTTTCATGTCTCGATCTCAAAAAAAAGAAAAAAAGAAAAAAAAATTCATCCTCCAATGACACAGAAACCGTTTCTTCTCCGCTTTGCGTTTCGAAGGGCGAGCGTATCAGTACAACGTCCTGCCCTTCGGGCTATCCCTGTCGCCCCGTGTCTTCACCAAGGTCGTGGAGGCAGCCCTCGTTCCATTGAGGGAAGCGGGCATTTGCTTTCTCAACTACCTCGACGACTGGCTCATGCTGGCCCAGTCCCGAGCGCAGTTGTGCTAACACAGGGATATGGTGCTCAGTCACCTCAGCCGGTTGGGGCTTCAGGTCAACTGGGAAAAGAGCAATCTCTCTCCGGTGCAGAGGATCTCTTTTCTCAGCATGGAGCTGGACTCGGTTAACCTCTCAGCACGTCTCTCAGTAGATCGTGCGCAGTCGATGCTGAACTGCCTTGGGTCCTTCCAGTGCAAGACGGCGGTCCCACTGAAACAATTTCAGAGACTCCTGGGGAATATGGCATCCACAGCCACAGTCACGCCACTCAGATTGCTTCATATGAGACAACTTCAGCACTGGTTACACTCCCGAGTCCCGAGATGGGCATGGCGCCACGGCACTTACCGGGTTTCTGTTACCCCGTTCTGCCGTCAGACCCTCAGCCCGTGGATAGATCTTGCCTTTCTTTGGACAGGGGTGTCCCTTGGGCGAGTATCCAGGTATGTTGTTGTGTCAACAGATGCCTCCTCCAGGGGCTGGGGTGCCATGTGCAGTTGGAATGCAGCTGCGGGGCTCTGGTCGAGGCCCCGACTGCAGTGGCATATCAACTGCCTCGAGTTGCTAGCAGTATGGCTTGCTCTGCGCCGCTTTGAATCGCTGTTGCACGACAAGCATGTATGGTCTGTACGGACAACACTGCGACCGTTGCGTTCATCAACCACCAGGGCGGTCTACGCTGTCGTCGCATGTCGCAACTCGCCCGCCGTCTCCTCCTCTGGAGTCAGAAGCATCTGAGGTCGCTTGGCACCATTCACATCCCAGGCAAGCTCAATCGAGCAGCCGACGAGCTCTCACGTCAGCCAGCCCTTCCGGGAGAATGGCGACTCCACCCCCAGACAGTCCAGCTGATTTGGAGACGCTTTTGGGGACGCTCCGTAACCTGTGTTGCCTCCACCCTTAAGGTGTATGTTGCCACCATTGCCGCACATCACGATGCAGTAGAAGGTAAGTCTCTAGGGAAGCACGAACCTGATCATCAGGTTTCTCAAAGGGGCAAGGAGGCTGAATCCTCCGCGCCTTCACCTGTTACCCTCTTGGGATCTCCCTCGGTCCTCATGGCCCTGAAGGAGTAGCCCTTCGAGCCTCTGCAGTCAGTAGAGCCTAAGGTTTTGTCATTAAAGACAGCGCTCCTGACTGCATTGGCCTTCATCAAGAGGGTAGGGGACCTGCACACATTTTTTCGGTCGACGATTCGTGCCTAGAAGTCGGGACGGGTAACTCTCACGTTGTCATGAGACCCACGACCTGGATATGTGCCCAAAGTTCCCACAACGCCTTTTAGGGATCAGGTGGTGAACCTGCAAGCACTACCCTCAGAGGAGGCAGATCCAGCCATCGCTCGCTTCGTCCGTTCGCGCTCTGCGCATTTAACGGGACCGTATCGCGGAGCTTCATGACGCTGCAACCAGCTCTTTGTCTGCTTGTGGGAAGGGACCATGACAAAAAAAGGGAACTTAAGTTGCTTCTGGTGTGCTCCGCCGATCAGGAGATGTGCGCGTTGGGCGGCCACGTGTGGGTGTGTTGTTGGGAGTGCGTTAGAGATATTTTGTTGGCGTAGCCACCAACGTTTACCTGCCCCCGGGCCCTCGGAGTGAGAGCACATTTTACGAGAGGAGTGGCATCTTCTTGGGTATTGGCGCGGGGTGCCTCGATAGCAGTCATCTGTAGAGCTGCCGGCTGTGCGACGGCTAACACGTTTTCGAGATTCTATAATCTCCGTGTAGAGTCCGTGTCCTCTCGTGTACTCGCCTCATGTAGGCAGTAACACCGGACCTGCTCGTGTCGATCACGCTTGCTGCGCCATTCCCCTCTACGGACCGGATACGTGCGCTTTTGTGCTCCTCAATCAGTTCCCCATGGCGAACCCTGGTGGAGTTCCTCCCGCACCCTCGGCGGTCAGGCGTGGCGGAGCGCCAGACGCCAGGCTCAGCACTCGTGTGCATGCCCAAGGTCAGCCCTTGTGCTGGGCTAGGTGCCCGTGTGTAGTGATTCCCCCTTCGGGTGATCCCACATGTGTATTCTTCCACGGTACGGCTCCCCTCACGGTAAGCCCGTGTCTTTCCCTGGCAGTCGTTCACTGCCATCTCTGCTGGGTAGTGATCTCACCCCAGTGGGTTGAGTATACCGCAGAGACTTCCATATGTAGTACTGCCCTGGGCCAGTCCATATGTGTAATTCCACATGATACCTCCTATGTGCGGGATGTGGCTTCCGTAGCGTCCCAACTGGGTACGCTTTCCCAGTGTTATCCAATGCACCACTGTATGGAACAGCAGTGGCGGACACCTCTGCCTAGCCGCTGTCCTATCTTCCGCCCCAGCTGGTGTGGGGGGACTTGCCGGCTTCCGCAGGGCACTGGAGGGGGTCAGCAATAGTGGCGTTTTCCATACGGATCCCAATTCGTCAGTCACTGACGTAACGTTGAACGTGACTGACTGAATGGGAACGTCTCGGTTACGTATGTAGCCCTCGTTCCCTGAGGGAGGGAATGGAGACGTTACGTTCCGTCGCCACAGCTGCTGTACGGCCGGGGTGCGTAGTCTCGGCTCCTCAGCGAAAAACTGATGTGCGTTTGCACGCGCTCTCCTTTTATACCCGCGCTGCGGGGCAGGGTGCGCGTGGCGAAACACGCACGCCAACTGTCATTGGCTTGTTTAGTTTACACTCGAATGTGATTGGGCTCTCGGGCGAGATCCCAATTCGTCAGTCAAGACTGACGTATTGTCTCCGTTCCCTCCTTCAGGGAACGAGGGTTACACAAGTAACCTAGACGTTACATAAGTAACCTGAGACGATTTTATCTTTTTTCCTCCTGCAAAATTTCAGTAATTCTAAAAAGTTTTAATCTTTCACAGCTGTGCATTATTTGCGAGAAAACAATCTTTCTTAAGCAACATAGCGACATTACATATTGACATCCCATACAAATGTGTGGTAAATTGTCACCGACTATCTGACAGACTGAACCACTTACAAAGAAAATGAGAAAATCAAAGAGTAGTTCAATGAAACGGATAATTCATCTAATCACATGTGACAGCTCATACTCCAGCGGCCTGTCTTTTAATCTGACACAGCACTCTGGTGCAATGATACCACATTTAATGTGATATATTAACAAAGATTAATTTGTTAACTGGCCGTTTCTGACCTCATTTCATCTGTCTGGACAGTCAAGTTTAGGCATTCTATGCTGCTTCTCATCACTTCATTAAGGACAGTACATTATGAAGTGATGCAGTTAAACAAAATGTGTTAATTACCATGTTCATGTTACTCACTTTCCAGGGAAATCAAATCTTGAGGTTATATTCATTAAAAAGCTATAAAGGAAGGTAGATAATGCTATATGCATTTACCTCCCATGCTAAGTAAACACATTTGCAAGTAAATCATTCACAGTCATTGTGTTGTGTGTTGACGTTAGTCAAACAGTGTTTACAGACAGTCCAATCTGTGCACTTTTTAAAATATATAATATGAGCATACAGATGCCATTGTACCCTCATTGAGATTTTATGATGTACTAAACCTTCTGTTAAGGAGCACATAGCCTTGATTGCATGGTTTTTGACTATATAAACTCTACATATCTCAAATTCACACTGAAAAGCTTCCTGTAAGTATGTTGTCCTGCATCTTACTGCCTAACAACTCTTAGGATCTTTTGATTGTCCATATTTCTTTAGTTGCAATGTCTTGTCATATTGGTGGACTGCACAACTGTCATGGCTGTAAAAATCTGTTCACAAATGAGATTTTAACAAAATTCAATTTTTTTGCCACTAAAAATTATCATTCTGGAGGGGATACTATATTTATATAAAATGCATCACTGCAAAGTACATATCATGAACAAGAATGAACGATTCAAACTCATTTAGTATTCAGTTGAATTTTTTTCAACTCTTCTTCCTTGAATAATTTGTTGCTGCAAAACACTGTGTGTGAACACCGTTTAACAGTAGTGAGTAAAGTATTACTTATCGAAAGATGAAGTAAAATTCTTTAACATTTAAATATTCCTAACACAGGTTATTATGAAAAGTGTACATAAGCAATACGTTGTATTATTCCCTGAAAGGTATGAACAACTATGCCAACTACCTCTATAAAGTAATATAATTTATAACGTAATAATTATTTAATGCTTCACTAATTAGCAGAAGACACTAACCATTTTTAAATTCCAGTTGTGCAGATGGGGAACGTTAACATTAACCACGTTTGTTCTGAACAAATAAAAACAAATGTTTTACAATAAATCACTCCTTACTGGAGTTTAGTTCTAATGATTGCTCAGTCCGATCAGATCACACGGATCACAGAGCAGAACTGCTCTCTCTCTCTCTCATATCTAGCAGAAAATAAGTACCTCACTGACCATAGCAAAATGAGAAAAAACTACAACAAATGAAGCTCGATACCTGTCTGAATCAAACGAACAGTGCTAGGGATAGCTAACTCCCATACAGTGCTAGCATGCAGTGAAATGTCTTAACTGTTCAGCAGAAAAATAGCTATCTCTGCATCAGCCTTTAATCCTTTTAAATATCAGAATTGTCCCACTTCTTAAAAGCCTTGCCAATATTTATTCTCGGTTTAGCACAGGCCTGTTTCCTTTTTGACTGCAGGCTCTCTGCTCTGTTCGAGGTTTCTTATAGTTTTGACAACAAGTAATTCCCCAGATGTTAATGATGACTGCCAACTAAAATTTGCTTATTAATCAATTTTTGCTCATTTTTAATCAAAAAAGAGTTATATACAGCATCTTTAAGTATGTCTCTGATAAGTATGTGAAAAAGATACTCTTCTTTAAATAAAAAGACACACACTAACAACACATTTGAATAAACATTTTGAAAGGATTCATGTAAAATGTATGGCTTAAAAATAAAAAAATAAAAAAAGCTAAGACTAGGCAGACTACCAGAAGTTCTGGATATTCTCTGAACGGTGTTAAAATAATTAGTTTTATGTGACATAAAAAATAATAATAAAAAAAGTCTGTCATCAGTTTTCACATAACCCTGATGACACCTTGCCAGGTTAGCTTCACATTTGTCCTCTCTGGTTTTTCTGTGGTCTTGCGGTCAAGATGTTGCCAACAAAAATGAAATCCCCTTTGCTTTAATAAGCCAGGTCTGAAGGACCATGAAAGGCAAAGCTGGAGCTCACTGTCTGTTTACTGCGCTATTATGTGCTGCAGCACAGCTGCGGCTTCAATCTCACCTTGGCATGTCACTACAATGGGCAGAAACGGCACCGAAGTTGTTTCTAACAAGTGCTTTCTAACAAAACTGACATTATAGCAAATGTTTTCGGTGGAAAATTAATTTTGCAGAACTGCTCAAAAGAGAGGTGACAAAGGCATGCTGAGAGCAGAAATATTGATTGCACTTACAAAAGGGTGGTAAGGTCTTTCAGACAGCTTAGAGAAGAAATGAAAGCATGTTTTTCATTCTTTAAAAGAACTTTACTGGTGCCACAGCAACTTTTGTGTGTCTGCGAATGTGAGAGCACGATAAATCACTCGGGTGAAAAATGGTCAGAGTTGTTTTAGTCTTGGATATATAAAGATATAACTTCATGGATACAAAAGAAGAGGTGCAGGTTCAGATCGCAGCAAAAATATTAGTGGGTCTTTCAGTGTCTTTGAAAAGTTGTTTGAAGAAGAACAATTTTTGCGAGAGACGCTGATATTAACTTTTAATATATTGCTTCAACCCCTCATCAAATAAGTTTTAATTAAATGAACATATTAACTTTTTTTTTTGTTAAAACACTGCAATGTAAAGGCTTTGATTTATTCATTCTTAATGGAAAGTGTATTTACATTTAATAACTTGCTACTATTGATAGCCATACTAAAAATATATTCACATGGATCTGAAACTCAACTTAACTGGGGGAAATGCAAGTATTAATCCTTGTTGCAGTGCAATTATAAATCTAAGTACTGAACTTGGTAACGCTTTATTTTGATAGTAAACTTGAGGCATTCTACTAACTATAAGAACTGTACAACTACACATCAACACTAAACCTAACACTCTATTAACCTTTAAAATCATACACAATGTATACATACACATGTCTTTAACTACTATGTACTTTGATACAATGTATTTTTGATGTAATTTGATACAATGCACTTATGGTGTTTTTTTATTTTTTTAACATTGTTCTTATGTTTAAAAATAATTTTTTGTTACACTTTATTTTATGGTGTCCTTGTTACTGTAACGGGACCGACGAGACGTGAGGCGTGAGGATCCATGTGCAAGCTTTTATTAAGAGACGTGGTTTTAACAGGCATGGGTCAGACAATGGCAAACGGGTATATCGAAGGCAAGACAAGAGATAAATCCAGGTAGAAGGCAAAGGTCCAAGCAGGGGCAAACAGAGTCAGAAACAGCAAGCAAAGGGTTAATCCAAGAGACGTGGCATGAATCAGAGACCAGGAAAACAGACAAGGCAAGACTAAGACTAGACTAAGAAAACTATGAAAACTTAAACAGGCTCGGTAAGGTAGCTATCCGCTAAACAGGGATACACGCAAAACAATACACGAGACTAAAACAGAAAACACGGAATGGCTCAGTAAGGCAGCTAACACTTGGGGAGTGAAAAATGCAGAACAATACTCGGCAGTGAGAGAGAGGAAGTCCATGGCTAAAGTAGCATGTCTGATTGGATTCAGCTGTGTATGTGATCAGTGCATTCAGCTGAGGAGTGTAATCAGTACAAGGTTGAGGGGAAGGCATCCAGGGTGATGTGGTAACGCTGGTTGTGGTCTGTGAGAGTCAATGTAATGGGAGAATAACCTCTAGTGGCAATCGGCCTGAAGCCCACGGACCGGATTCGTAACCGTTACAGAGTAATTATACATTTAAGTACTGAGTAATATTAATTAACTACATGTACTTACTATATGGTTAGGGTTAGGATTTGGGTTTGGCTTAGGGTTACTTGCATGTAATTATGCATAATTCATTGTTATTATAATAGTAACATGTAATAGTATATGTTACATAGTACATAGTACATGTACCTGTAGATGCGTAACAATGACACTTAAAATAAAGTGTTACTAACTTCATAGTTATATTTATACATGACAGTAGTCTAAAAATCTAAAATCTCTAATTACACTGTCTTACCCTTACACCTTAACCCACCCTTAAACCTAACCATAGCACAAAATCTGTATTTGCAATACAACATGATGATATTAAATTCATTGTACAAAACATTATTTTGATGTAAGTGCATGGTACTTAACACCACATAATATAAAGCGGGACTTAATATTACAATGAGAGTTAGTTGACATGTAGTGAACTATCAAAATAAAGTGTTACCGAAAGTAATAATAATCATCAACATGTACTTGCTATTAGGGTTAGGGATTTGGTTTTTGGTTAGTTGCATGTAATTATGCATGCTTTACTGTTATTACTTTATTAGTAAGCATGTAACAAGGACACTGTAAAACAAAGTACTACAACCATGAAGTTTGCCCACACGCATTTATTGATGTATGGACAGACAGGAGATGAGTGACTCCTACTATATTGTTTAGTGAAGTAATGATAGCTGAGATTGCATGTGTGTTGCTGTAACAGGCCGTCCCAGTGTGAACCGCTCCACTGAGTGTCACGGGAGACGTGTAGTTTTGTTGTGTCACGCCACATGAGTTGTGTCCAAAATTTCTTTCTATTCCCTATGTTGCTTTCATTGTAAATCGTGAATAATAAATAACCGAACAAATGAGCCATTTGTGACGCACAAACAGTGCAAAACTGCATGTTTACCTTCATGTGTTATGCCTATAATAAGCCATATGGCATATTAGTCCCCTGCTTAACAAAGTGAAGTATTACTTTTTAGATTACAAACAATAAATCATAATAGCTTAATTATTAGCTGTTACATAAACACAACTAGCTGCATTAGATAAATTATTGCAAATATACGTCAAATATATATTCAAATACTTATAAAGATTTCGTATTTAAGCATGAGGAAAAAGGCACGTCCAAACAGCATGTTTTTGCGTCTAGGCTTTTTTAAGGTGCTAATGAAAATTTAAGAAGATCAAGGAAAAGTAGTTTAACACAAGCTGTTTGTAATTCTCCTCTGGCCCTGTTACTGAGGTTGATATTTGTTGAAGGCACGAAGCACACTTTTATTATTACTTTCTAACAAGCTTTGGACAAATTAGAATGTGATTCCCATTCATCAAGTATTGAAACTCGTTTTGATGATATAAACAAGGAGAATTGCGAATCACAGGAAAATAAATTGCCTTTTGAGGCTCCCGTTCAGGTAGCTAAATCTTCAAACATGTCTCATCAACTACAAAGTGATCCAGAGATGAGACAGGCACCTTTTAAATCAGTTTGTAAAGAACGCTGGTTGCTCTTTAGCTCCAAACAAAAGATCAAAAATGAGTTTTCGTTTGTCAAGAGGCTTAAAAAATCCAAAAGGCTGACCTTGTTTGCATTTTCTAGAGATTTCGGGAAGGCTTTTGAGGAATGAGACGTAGTGGAAATGCATCCGAGCTGTGGGCGGCTTTTTCCTTTTGTTGCTTGTGAATGTTAGAAGCCATTTAGGGTCAGTCATCATAAGCCACATATTCACTCACATTTTGCAGGGCAGAAATTCTGAAATTGCATTCATCTTTGTTCACGATTGAGGGCTTCTGCTTATTCTGATGGTGAGGCATCTTGCGTAATTGCTTTTCTAAGTTGGAGTGCCATCATTTTACCAGCATTTCTTCATTTAACGCAGAAGACTTTGATAAAATCAGTTTAAATACTATAATTTTGCATTAAAGATGATTCCATTTCTTCTAAATGCTTCAAGGCCTTTGCTTTTAACTATTTTATTTATTTGTGATTTTACAGAGAACTAAACTGAGGGACACTGAGGTTTGGAGATGGTGTGTTTTTCAACCCTTCAAAATCCTGACTGTAGTTCAGTCAGTGCAAACTAATTTTGTCTTTCCCTGCCCTCTCACTGCAAGCTTCTCATTCATCGACCCATATCACATGTCAAGACTTATTGGGTGACGTGAAGGTCATGGACACTAACAAAATTGCAAGCACATTAAGCTCTTTTCCATCATTTTTTTAAGCTCAGGGCAGTATTGATTTATTCTTACTCAATCAATACAGGCCTCCGTCAGGCCCAGAAAGATGCTTCATGAGAGATGCGTCAACGAGACGCAAATGAAACAGAATGGCAAAACTGAAATATGTTAACATGAGAATCAATGTCATACTGTATATGTTATATATTAGGTCTGATTAAATGTCAGATCTTTGAGGTCAGAATGTAATTATATTAATGTGTTGGGAGGAAAATATCTTCATCTCCCCCCGATCTATCTATCTATCTTCTACTATTATTAACTAGGATATCATTATTTATTTGTATTTATTTATTTACTTATTGATTTTCAGAATACTGCACCAGTGGTCTGGCATGATAATGAAGTACAATAGTCAATTAATTTCTCCAGGGAAAAAAAGTCATCTTCTTTTTCTTTTCATGCAGATGGATAAAATAAATGTGTGCCCTGCTATTCATTTCCAGAAATTTTACAACTCCACCCCAGTATTGGCATGAGCTCTTAATGTTTGTATCGCTAACAACAATAAGTCGAGAAGCGTCTCAACCCACTCAGAAGCAATTCGTTGTTGTGGCATGAAGGACACAACATCTCCGTTCCCTCCATCAGGGAACGAGGGTTACCATACGTAACCAAGATGTTCCCTTTCTGTCATTCACTCCGACGTTGTGTCGAGTGTACAACACTAGGGGTCTCTATACTAAACGCCACAACTGCCGAACTGTGTCACGAGTCCATGGGGGTGCAGATGTTGACAAGCCTACTTGTCACAACCAAATGCACATCTACTCGTAACCTTCCAAAGCCCAAGACTTAAGACCTCACTCTCCAACATCCGGGAGAGCCGCTATACAGGCAGAGGTCCCCTCAGCTGGAGCCTTTTCCTATAGTAATACTCACCATAATATAACAGCTGAAAAGTCTTGGTAGTAACGTTGGGACAGTGACTATTCCCCCTAGGGAAAAAAGGCACTACGGAGATCACATCCTACCCAATGGGGAGGTAATATGTGAAGATCCACCTATGGACTTACAGAGGAAGTACCACATAGGGAAGGTACTGGTGTGGGCTCCGTGTAAGGGGAGATCTACCAAGACCCAGAACCTATCGACAGTATGTCTGTCTAGGGGAACACTGAGCCTCAGGGGCAATACAGTGGAGAATATACACATGGGGCCTCAAGAGGAACCACTACATGTGGAGCACTAACCCAATACAAGAGTTCACTCGAGGGTACCTACCTTGTAATGAGTTCTAATAGCAAGTTCCTACGTCGAACTTCGCTAAGAAAAAGTGCTTATGTGATGGAAAGGTAGTCCAGAGTTCATGAAAGGAACCTGAGCTGGATTGAATAAGCGCATAATTACTCTGGGGGGAGTAGCGCTGGTAGCAAGTTCTACACCCTGCCAGTCTCCTGAGTCAAAGAACTGACGTTCAGAACTCTAGAAGAAACTGGTTCCATTCGGGTCCACTCGCTTTAAGTAAAGTAGCATAAGAAAAATGGCAAGATATGAGACTTATAATACATTATAACTATGAGAAATATAATCCATTGTAAAAGTGGATGCAACATGTTCATTGTGTTATAAATCATCATACTCTTAAAAGCTATAATCACAAATAAGTAAATATTATAATATATTAAAACTGTTCTTATGAATATTCATGAGATGATATAACATATTATAAGGTTTTTTATAATGCATTATGCATTCATTATAATGCCTTAAGAATACCCTTATAATGTATTATAAATACGGGCTTCATAGAAAGTGTTACCAAATGTACTTTCTCAGCTTCTCACATCTCAGTCAGGTTGAGCCACAGGTGGCATTCCTGAACCACTAAAGTGGACATCGCCCTGCCCAGAGCCAGCGCCGTGACCTTCGTAGGCTGGAGGGCATAGTCAGTCGCCGAGCACAGTTCCTGCAGTATCTCTGGGTTGGAACCACCCTCGTGCAACTCTTTCAACGCTTTGGCCTGGTAGACCTGCAGGATGACCATAGCGTGCAGGGCAGACTCAGCTTGTCCAGAAGCCGCATAAGCCTTCGCCACCAGGGACAAAGAGAACTTACAGGCCCTGGATGGGAGTCTTGGGCGGCACCGCCAGGTGGCGGCATTTTGCGGACAAAGATGCACCACAATCGCTCTCTCCACCTGGGGAATCTCCGTATGCCCCCTTGCTGGACCCCATCGAGGGTGGTGAGGGCAGAGGAGCCGGTGTACCGTGTTCTGGCCGAAAAAGGGGCCTTCCATGATTTCGTCAGCTCCTCGTGCACTTCCGTGAAGAAAGGCACCAGGGCCGAGCACAGCCTAGTGTCACGCTCAACACCCAGAAACCAATCATCCAGCCGTGAGCATTTGCCCCGGCGAAACTAATCCCTCCTCCCCATGCTCTTCCATGGCACACATCGCTGCAGCCTCATACCCAGATGTAGAAGGACCAAGGCGGCAAGCAGCCTTGGTGACTCAGGGTATTTTGGCGAAAAAGCTGAGCCGCGAGCGCAACGTGCCGATGGGAAGTGCCTCGCAAGCGGGGCACGAACCATCCACAAGCGCTGCCTCAGCATGAGCACGGCCCAAACACTGAATACAATGCTCATGCCAGTCGTCTTTCGAGATGTCCCAACCGCAACCAGAAACACACGGACGTGATGAAACACACAATTCCACTGTGTAACTCTTTCAGAGAAATTTTACTCTTTTTTAGAGGAAATTTGCTCTTCTAGAGATCGCCGTTGAAGCACCCAGGGATACTCTCACAACACTTATCTGTGTATGAGTAGGGAGAGATCGCTGACCGTGCCTTTAATCCAATGACGAGGAATCGAGAGGTGAATGATTGCAACTTCTCTGTGAGAGACGTTGCATTCTGATCCGAAAAACAGAACGAGTGAGCAGACGCCACGCTGGCCTATTTATACCAGGATGTCCTGGACATGGCCAGCTATGCAAATTCTGCACATCCAATTTCATTGGCCTTTTCTCAAAGATGTCAGAGGTGTTTGGGCTCCCAAGAGTGACCCCTAGTGTTGTACACTTGACACAACGTCGGCGTGAACGACAGAAAGGGAATGATAGATAATGAACACCAAACTGCAAATTAAATGTATCTCAAATATGTAGAATCTCTATCACACTTCCCCACATAGCAAATGTTTTCTGGCCCAGCTCTGGGCCACACAATCACTTTTCCCTCGGTCCAAGTACCGCAAAAAATGATGGCCTTTGGATTAAGATTAAATTTAAACAATACTACACTTCATTAAAATTTATGTGATCATTTAACCATTATCTTGCAATATTTTATTTATCTTGTTTACCATGGGTCTCGTAATATGCTGTCAAGTCACAAGCCTGATTTGGGCCACATGATCACTGGACTGGTCTGGGCCACACTCCTCCCATTGGCCCTCATATTGTTTGCCGTGATCCATCTGAGCCATCAGTAGGCACGTTTCCATTACAGATTTGCGCAAAACTTTGGCGATATTTTATAAATGTCGATAAAAAAGTATTGCGAAATGACGCCGTTTCCATTAACCAATTTTATGCGACTAAAACATAACCTTTTGCCTCTCGCGATAAGTCATGGCAACGGACAACGGATACATGGCGTGTATCTTTACAGAAGCAGCAAAAGAGAGCCGCTTCAGAAACGTGCGTGGCGCGGCTGGATTCTGGAATAAACACAAGCATTGTGGCCGCAGTCAGCTTCAGTGGCCATATCAGAGTCACACTGCACCGCAGACATGTGCAGTGTAAATTGTCTAAGCATTAATGGTAGGGAAAGCCCCTTATACTGGAGAGCGGCCACGTATGATGTGTTTCTTGGAGGTTATAGTACATTGAAGAATGATCATATGACTTTTTACATACACCATGTGACCTGTAAAAACAAAAAAGCCATTTCCATTGCAGTTTTGCGAATTATTCCTTTTTCACATTGCCTGAAAAACCACCTCATGCGAGCGTAAAAACTTTCCATTAGGCGTATTTTCAATTCGCAATTTCAATTTGCGCAATTTGAAGGGTAATGGAAACGCGCCTATTGCCACACATGGCCCAGCAGGAGGCCAGCAGTGCCATTATGAGGCCACATTTGGGCCAAGACCGTTTGCTGTGTGGGTCCCTTTTCAAATAATATAATGTATAGATAAATCAATTTTTTTTAAATCTGAATTAAATATTTAATGGTTTTGCCATTTAGTATACTATTCCATAGTTTTCCATGCAAAATCTGATCCCGTAGGTTTGTCAAGTTACAGCTCTCATCAGTTATTGCTCTTGCAGAATGTCCCATTCTATGACCCTATACATTTATCCAGTAAACATTGGTGAGTTCAGTGCAATATTCAGGGCTTTCTAACAGCTTCTACCGCATGTGGAAATGAATAAAACACGGAACAAAAAGCTTACACGACTAATCCAAAACCCCCCTTTCCCAATTCCATTATATGACTGCAAAAATGTAAGCAAAGTTTTTTGAGAACTACATTGAGTTAATATTCATCTTTCATATATTATTCATGGCATTCATATATAATTCTGTGATGTTTGCCAAACAGAAGAACAAAGGACTTTCTCAGAACCACTGACAACAGCAATGTGATATGGAAAAATACCTCGTGTGATTAAACACTGTAATCACCTTTACATTGGCTTCATTTGATGTCAAACCACACAACGACGACAGAATAAATAAAGGAGGGAAAGCATGAGTTCGGGCTTGTTTACAATGCAATGATAGCCAAACTGCTTTCACTCGACTCTGGTCAGGGGCTAGAGCCAACAGTATTTTCCTCCTCATTCTCCTTTTTTGGGCTGAGGTGAAAGAGATAGTTGCTGTCATCATAGGGCTTGGGAGTGAATCGGCCGGCGGGCCAGACAGGCGAATAACAGCCCTCTCTGGGCTAGACGTGGGGGCAGGACTGACAGAGAGCTCCGACGATGGAGGGAGAAGAGCGGGCAGTTCAGCAAATACATCCAAAACTTCTCCTTCTAAGTCCAGAAGTCCCAGATCCACATTAAGCTCACCCTCAGCCATGGTGCAGGGGGCAGAGCTCCACTCCGCATCTCTCGCGTCCACTGAATTGCTGAAGTGTCCCCGTGGCAGGCGGTTGTAGACGGCTCTCGCACTTTGGACTGAAGTATCCGCAGCTACGGCTCACGTGGCGATCAGGAAGCTCTGTCGTTCCTTGTGGCGATGGCTTGTCGGTCGTGGCGGGCACGGGCTCTCCGTCATCAGGGAGCTCGGGCTTAAGCACCGCGCAGTGGGGTGATGGTGGGCTGGGCTCTGGGTCAGGAGTGGAACCACTCCACAAAGGCGGTGAAATCCGCTCGAGGACCATCTTCAGCACGTCGTCCGGGTAGCTGGTAAGGTGGGCGATTTCCAGAAACAGTCTGGTATAGCCCTCGAGCGATCTCTCCCCCTGCTCCATCAGGAGGAGGAGATATTCCGGACGGGAGAAGGGGTCGAAGGGATCCATGAGGGAAATATGGGGAAAAAAAACACTGTACAACACGCAGAAACAAAAACGGGGAGAAAACACACAAATAAGCGTTCTATTGTCGGTCCGGTGTTCTGTCACGATTGCTACAGAGAGGAGCGAGGAATGAGGAGAACGCAGGAGAATTACAATCAACAGTCTTTAATAATCCAAACGCAGGGAAACACAGGGCAGGCTGGAGATACACGTAGCACAACAAGACGTTAAACACCAGACAAGGGAACATAGGGCAGACAACACTTTAAATACAGGACTAAACTACGTAATTAACGAGACACATCCGAACCAAATGAGACAATCCCCCATGGGAGAAACTGGGTCACGGGGAGCATGTGGGAAGAAAAACACACACAGACAGTCCATGGGCGTGACAATGTGCCTGTGACTATTATCACACCTAAAGTGTTTACAGAGAAAAGGTGATTAATCAAAGATAGAAAGAATGAAAGAAAATGAAATGAAGTCTAAAGTTTAAATTTGTTACTAATGATGAAAATGAAAGAAAACTCAAAAGAAGTCAATATATTCATACACAAATACCATAAATACATAAAGATGAGATTTTTATATTATTTGAATCTAGATATGCTTTAATGAATAATATGTTGTGATGTATAATTTAACCAAAAAAGTTGCTATCGCATGCTTAAATGGTAAATTATATGGTAAATTTTGTTCTGTATGCCATAAAACAAATCCACCACATGGCACTTATCAAATACACACACACACACACACAAATGCCTAATATACATATTGCAGAAATAAGGTGAGTAGTGTGAATGTGTATCACTACAAACATACTTTTAGAGTCTTAATAATCTGAGGCTTTAATAAGCTGAATGTTATTGCATGCATCTCCTGTGTCTCCAGTTTATCAGTGACTTATAACGATGCTTGTTGAACTCAATTACAATCCAAATTCAGAGTCTTTACTTACAAATTCACATTAATCCAAAAACCAAAGAATAATTATGCAAATAAGATCACAATTCAAGTAGAGAAGTAAGCGTAGGAGATGCAGATGCAATGTTGCCTGTATAGTCCTCCTGTGAAATTTGTACTTACTATTGTGGAAGTTGTAATTAAGAAATGATGTTGGACTGAATAAATTTCTTTCTTTCTTTTTCACTTGAATTGAAGAGTGTGTAAGTGTTGAAACTGAAAGGTGTGTAACTGATGCTGTATATATTATTATTATTATTATTAATATTATTATTGTTGTTGTTGTCGTAGTTACTCCTCATCAGGATTTATAGTTATTCCTCAGTACACAAAATGTGTACAAACTAAACTCTTATCCTACAGTATGCCAAGTCTAAGGCAGGGTGTGCGGGAAAAAAAATCAGGGAGGAGATATTTCCACAAGAAAGTCATGATTACAATTTTATTGTAGAAATTTAGACAATGTATAGTGTAATTTACTAAAAATCAACAGTAAAAATTCAGAAAACAATTGAATACATTAAACTGAATACATTAAATGCATGTTTTACAATTAACTTATTGACTATACATTTATTGGTAACACTTTACACTATCCTGTTAGATTCTGTAATTAATTAACATTTTGCCGGAGCGCCTAACTAAATCAAACATGACGCTAGAAAGCAAGATGTAGTGAAAAGAGGCCACATGTATTAAACGTGTTTTTTAAAAATTTGCCACCTAGCCCCAGTTCGTCACAAATATCCGTGAATGACAGTGAGATTTCTTAGCCAATTATTTAGTTTCAACTAAATCATCCAACACACAATGAATGCATCATAATTAAAACATTTTATCTCATTCTGTTGTGATGGGATTCACTGCTGACACCGTACTACAATACGTATTCATTAAGCAGGACTGCATTTACAAATTAAAATCAGTGTTAGCCATTGAGGTGAGGTTATCGTTTGCGTTATGTTAATGGAGTGGTTACTATATTTATATCATAATAATGCCCCATGCAGTCAGACGCTTTGTCTTGTGCTTATTGCTCTTCTTTGCGCGTCACTATTGACCTGCAAAATGTCATTTACCTCCTACTGCTTCAGCTCCTTTCCCTTTCATCCAAATGCCCAGCAAATGACCTCCTGCTCTTACACTTCTTTACAACACGAAAGCCCCACCGGTTCGGGGGGGGGGGGAACCAAAGATCTGATTTAGAATTGAGCCTGACTAGTATCACAAAAGCTATGTCAAGTCAACTTTATGTATATAGCGCCTTTTAACAATACAAAATAAGATTGTCTGACCACAAAGCCATCTGAACAGCAATTAATTAGGAAATAGTGTCAACTCAATAATGCAAATACAATTAGTAACACTCATTTTTCATTAAAGACACTTCATCATGATTCAGTGCAATGTCAACATCCAGCTCAGCCTGTTAATAATTATCTTTGCCACTCATAACGTCAACGAGGAGACGCCTGAAATGAAGTGTACCCCAACTAAGCAAGCCCGGGGACGACAGCGGCAAGGCGCAACCAAAATCTCATCGACGGACAGATGGAGAAAAAAAACCTTGGAGAAACCAGGCTCCAGTCGGGGACCGGCAGTTCTCCTCTGACCCAGACAACCAGGCAGTACGGAAAAAAAAAAAATCAATATAAGACATAATAAAACAGACGATGAATAATATTAAAAGCAATTATTATATGATGCAATCAAAAACTTATAGCAAAATTTGGTAGTTCTGTATGTTCTTTCAGGGTTGGCATCATCTGAAGCCGCATCCTACCCTGAGCGAGTTGCTCATCTCTTCTCAGGATAGTGTATGGATCCAGACTGCAAGAACAACTCGTTGTGATAAACCCTAGTACCACGCGTGATGTTAATCCTAGCTGGACCCAAAAAGACCTAGAAACAAATACAAACATTATATTAGCCATAGCTGCATGCTTCCAACCTAAGCCAAAATTATTTGGTTTAACCCAAATCTAACGAGATAATAATGCTGCCATGTGATTAGAGATAACTTGCAGTAAAAGATTATGACTGCACCCCAGTAAAGATTATGCAGATGCAATTATTTGCTGGCCTTGGCAAAGAGACACTGTGTCTTTTAATCTAGATCTAATAACAGAGAGAGTGTGTCTGAACCGAACCGAACGCCGTATCAAGAAGCCTATTCAGAGTTGGGAGCCAAATGCCGAAAAAGCCTCTACACTCCTTGAGTGACTATTGATATCCTAGGTACTACAAAAGCATCCAGATGTTGCGACTATAGGCGAGCAGTGATCAGCAGATTGTCTAGCGTGCGTAGGTAAGACTAGGTAGCGCTACGCGGGAGCTAACCCATTAAGGGACCTTTATAGGCAAGCTAATAATATTTTGTAACTGCATACGGAACTTAAACAGAGCCTAGACCGTAGACACTGCGAGACTGTAAAATTAGGGGGGTGGTAATATGATCATAATATTCTTGACCCTGGCTAAGGACTTAGCCGCTGCATTTGAGACTATCTGTAGCTGGTTTATTGAGATGCAGATAAAAAAGACAACCAGTAGCAGTGCATTACAATTAGGGCTCAGGTATAGAGGTCATGAATTGCATAGAACTAGCCTTTTCTCCCATACAGAACAGCCAGATCATCGTTCGTACTGAGCAATAAGCTCTAAGATGGAAGAATGCTTGTTTTGGTGAACATGCGCGAATCGATTTTCAAAAGACAAGTGTGCTATAACTAATATAACACCAGCATTTTGACTGCTAAGAGCGAAGTAACCGGTGCATCCGTTCGATTAGTTGCACTGCTTAATCACCGCAGATTCGGTACTGTCTTTGGACTCAATAAGTAATGTAATCTTCTGTCTTATCCGAATTTAATAGTGAGTGAAGAATAATTATGTTGGATCCTCCATTCGTTTACATTTTTAACCACACTCCGGTTATGCTTAGATAATTAGCAAGTTTCATCTGAACCGTCTTGATTGAGATATATAGTGAGTATCATCGCGCATACAGTGAAACTATCCCAGTATTCTAATAATATTACCAAGGGGTAACATGTTTATTGAAAATAGCAGAGGACCTAGGATAGATCCTTGTGGCACTCCGTATTTTACTGGTGATATTTGAGATGACTCTCCATTTAAATGAACAATGTGGTAGCGTTCGGACAGGTAGGATCTAAACCATCTAAAAGCCTGCCCTTGAATACCTGTATAGTTTGTAATCGATCTATGAGTATGTCATGATCTATAGTATCCAATGCAGCACTAAGATCAAGTAAAACTAGCAATGAGGCACAGCCTTGGTCTGACGCAAGAAGCAAAAAGCATTTGTAATTTTAACAAGTGCAGTTCATGTGCTATGCAGGTTTGTTTTGGCCTGAAATGATGAAATCTTCATAGAGATAATTTTTTTTGCAGGAAGGAGCACAGTTGATCAGACACAACTTTTTCTAAAATTTTACACATAAAAGGAAGATTTGAGATGGGTCTGTAATTTGCCAGTTCATTGGGATCTAGTTGTGGTTTCTTAATAATAGGCTTAATGACTGCCAGCTTGAATGTTTTTGGGATGTGACCTAAAGACAACGATGAGTTAATTATATTGAGAAGCGGTTCTTCTGCTACCGGTAACAACTCTTTCAGTAATTTAGTGAATACAGGATCTAACAGGCATGTTGTTGATTTAGATGCAGTGATAAGTTTATTTAGCTCTTCCGTCCTATAGCTGTAAAGCACTGCAGTATATCTTTTGGTGCGATGAATGAAGCTAAAATATTATACGCTGTAGAATCTACATTTACTATTGTAATTCTGATGTTATCTATTTTATCATTGAAGAAATTCATAAAGTCATTACTAATAAACTGTCTTCTGCCGGGAATATTAGGATCGCGGTGCGCGTCTGGTTAATTGTCTAAAATATGTTTTGATAACCTTTTAAAGATGTGCTCCCTCAGACAAGTCATGAGCCATATATGATACATTAAAACAAGGTCAGGAATTCCGTGTTAAATTTATAAATAATTAGATATTAAGAGACACATTTTTTTTTTATATTTGCTTTCAGCCAAGCACGGAGTTAAAATTTTTTATATATTTTGTCTATATGTGCTACCCCACATTCTACAGATTCGCTCTTGACAACGCCAAAACAGACATAGAGATACCAAAAGCAAAGATTTCATCTTCAGCCAAACATGTTGAGCACATAAAAGATGACAATTCTTTTTTCAAATTAGATTGACGAGATATGAATCACAGTATGATAATAGAGATCATGAACTGGCTTTAAGAACAATGCTGCAGTCAGTATGCGTGCTACGTATTAATTATGCAAATACTTTAAGACAAGATGTAAGGCGCATGTGCGAATAGAGACTGCACTCCCGCCGCCACACTGGAGGAACTGCCGGAGGACCAACGCCAACAGGTGCGGCCGCGGGACAACACTTGGTGGTCGCGAGTGAGGGGCGCGGCGGAATATGGATTATGGACTGCAGAGGGACATTAGACCCTGTCACACCTGCCGTTAGTTATAGACGAATTTCGGTTTTAGAATAGCCACCAGGCGTGGAATCCCTGAGAACTAAATGTTCCCCTAGGGCAGTGGTTTACAAACCTCTCCATGAAGTGGCCCCGGCACTGCACGGTTTTTTGGAACTCTGAAGTGACACAAGCCATGCTTTGATTGTATGACTTATGTGACAGGCTATGAGCCAGAGCTTCGAAGCACACAGCGCCTACATTCTCTGTCTTTAGTAGTTTACGATCTGTTTAACGTCCTTACCGTTAATATGACTAAATTAGACTAGGAATATGTATACAAGGAAGAGTAATTTGTATATGACAAGAGTATTAGTGTTTGCCGTGTGGTTGATGTCCAATGTCGCTAGCTGAGCAGAAATAGATAATCATGTTTCGTTAGGTCGCCTCAAACTTGAGTTGGATTTTAACCTTAGTGTAAGCTTGAGAGGTGGTCCATCTATCACTGTTTTCCGTGTTCGTAGAGTTAGTTGAGCCAATCAGCCTAAATTATAAACTGACTGCTATAGTAGGAAAAAGCATACTATGGTAGTCAATGGGGGTCGAGATCTGCTTGGTTGCAAACATTCTTCCAAATAGCATCCTTTGTGTACAGCAGAGGAAAGAAACTCATGCAGAGTTTGCGAACTACTGAGTGGGTCTGACGAGTAATTGATGACAGTTTTAATTTTTGAGTGAACTATCCCTTTATAAATGTTTTGTTAATGTTACTGTTGGTTATTACTAGTGAACATTCTCCAAACACAGTATTAAATATTGATTTTATTTTTACATTGTTACGTAATATCTTTACATTTTATGTTGAATTTTATGTAAAGTAATATACAAGTAATATACAACTTATGCCTCTTGGTTTAAGGTGCACTGATATGTAAAAGCTTTGTGGGGTACATTATTACTAACTCATCATTAATTAATTATTAAGTAACATTAATTAGTTTTTCGGGGTGTAAGAAATATGATACACAGTGATGATATCGCCGATATTTTGCTATTGGACTGATACTGTATTGCCATTCTCAAAAATGAATTCTATTAAAGGGTCAAGGAGGCGATTTCAAGTTATCTGAAAGCTGATTGTGCATAGATAAGATCCCTGAAGTTGCAAAGACTAAAGTCTCAAAACCAACGAGATATACTTTATCAAAGGTAAGACTCTGCCACGCCCCCTAAAATGGCTCGTTCTAACACGCCCCACATATCTACCTCACTATGTGGAAAATTTGCATAATGCCACCCAAATGTTCAAGCAAAGAAAGAAGGCATGGTTTCAGTAAACGCAGTTAGTGTTGAAGCAGCAATGTCAGGGAGACGCTGTGTGTTTCTAGGTGAAGCAAAAGCACTTTATTTGGCCTTCGAAAGTAGATGCATTTAGGAATCTATAAGATCACTTACAACAGAACAGCAATGCATTTTATGAACGACCGTTTCGTGAACCTAGGAGAGGAGGCTATTCTGACTTTGCTATGACAATCTGGCACTTCTGAAATCAGCTACTGTTTTGTTATTAGTTCAAGTATGTGCGATTGACTGTTCAAATGCGGAGTTTTGAGAGAGAGAGAGAGAGAGATGCGAGAGGAGACGCGAGAGGTGGAGAGAGAGTGGAGAGCGCGAGAGAGAGAGAGAGAGAGAGAGAGAGAGGGGGTCACATCACAAACACATACCAGCTTCATCACTGTGTGTCACGTGACTCTGTTCCCCTTTCAAGCTCTGTCTTTACATTTATTTTGAAAAATAAAGCTCGCGATTATGGTAAGGAGTGTTACATTTCCGACGAGGGCTTGCGGTGTTCGGCCAATCACAATGCACTGGGGTCAGCTGCCAATCAGAGCAGATGGCGCTTGTCGGAAGGAGGGACTTTGTAGAAACCGAAGCATTTGAGAGAGGCGGGGCATAGAGGACCTACAATAATGTACAATATTTAAAAAATAATGTGTTTTTTGAACATTAAACATTAAAGCATGTCAACATATTCTGTTACACCAAATACACAAAACAATGATCTTTACAAAAGCATCATATGACCCTTTTTTAAAAACACACACAACACACACAACAAGATTCATGGCAGTTGTTTAGTTTTGAGTTTATATCATGACCGCAAGATGGCAGTCTTCATCTCTGAACTTAGACAGTGACAGGAAGGAAGTAGCCTACTAGCATTAGGGCACGCCACTTATTTTTTTTTATATTTTTTTTTATGTAAACAAGCATTAATGTACAAACAATGTGGCTAATCAAAACATCTTCACTTTACAATATACAGAACAGGTGCATACAAATACAACAACAACAAAAGAGAGAGAACAGAAAAAGAGGGGGAAAAATTAAATTTCCTTGAAGGGGGGCTAGGGTTTTTCTTGTAGATCATAATAATAGAAAACAGAATTGTTGCATTTTTCTTTTTTATGACTTTAAGGGTTTTTGTATACAAAAGAAACTCATTATGAAATGCATAAAAGGCTGGTTTTACTTTCAAAAACCTAGATTTGTGAATATGAAATTTTCCCAGCATAAGGATGCTATTGACCAGAACATCATCATTGTTATTGTTCATTACAAGTCCATAGATAATGTCCTTTAGAATTAAACTTTCAAGGTAAAGTACCTTTGGGTAAAGCCAGTCATGAATATCAGACCATAAAGCATCCACATATTTACAATGAAAAAACAGATGATCCGTGGTTTCAATGTCATCACAGAATATACATTTATTGGAATCAAATCCAAATCGAAGTCTTAAGTACTCACTGGATAGATATATCCCATTTAAAATTTTTAAATGATTTTCTTTAATTTTGGGAGATAAAGGACATTTTGTGTATTTAGTTCTAAGAATATGAATGGTATCTTTTTGGAAGTTATGAGAAATTTAATTTCTGTAGACTACTATAGGATAAGAAATGTTGTTAAACATATTTCGAATAATTTTGTTTGAAAGTTGACCTTTAAATTCACAACCTTCAATTAACAGTGGAGGTAAACACAAGGTCATGGGGTTCGAATAAAAGAGAGTTTCTTTGATTAGACAAATAATAGAGTTAGGGATAGCTTTAATAACAGATTAAAATTTAGCCTGACTACAACTTAAATATTTAACACAGAAATTCTCATATGATATAATACCACTATTCTCCATTAAATGGGACACTGACCAAATACCAGGGCACGCCACTAATGTTAGCATTAATATAGTTCGTTGCTAGTAATGGAGGATGAAAGAATTGTTCCAGTTTCCGTTTCGGTGTACAAAACTGAAGTGTGGCGTCATTTGGGATTTTAACGTCCACCGCGGGACCGTGGTGCGGGCGCCTCCTCGGTTCCGCCGCTTGCCGCGTCCCGTGTCCCGTGTGAAGAGCCTCGCTTACTTAATTGTAAACTTAAAATGTGAATCTTTAAAGCAGGGTCTAAAAATAAATATGGTCTTTTTATAAAATACATATTATACATTTAACTAAAGGATCCTGCTAGCACTTTAATTTTCCCTCTTGACTCGTACTGCACAAAAAGTGGTTTAATAATGTTGAATGTTACAGGGACTGAGTATTGCAAATGCAGATCCCACTGTGTTCTGGGTAAAATAATTTTTTTTTGCTAAGGTTTGCATATGGTGGTGTGTTCTTTATGACATCTTTCCTAAAAATATATCCTATTCCTAAAATAAGAAATATCTTAATATATCTTCTTGCTTACAGTATCGCAATATATCACGACCTCTTTATCGTGATACGTATCGTATCGCCAGATTCTTGCCAATACACAACCCTAATTAATTCATGACTTGTTAATGTATCATTATGTCATGACTTTACTTGGGGGGGCACATTATTACTAACTCATCATTAATTACTTATTAAGTAACATTAATTCATGACTTGTTAATGTATCATCATGTCATGACTTTACTTGAGGGGGGGGCACATTATTACTAACTCATCATTAATTACTTATTAAGTAACATTAATTCATGACTTGTTAATGTATCATTATGTTATCAATTACACATGCTCTATACATATTCAGCTCATCTAAATCAGATATTTGGTGCTTTTCGGTGGTTTGTAAAGAAGTGGAAGAGCAGAGGTCCTTCGGCTGCATTTGGATGGAGAAGGAACTGAACAGCAGGAGGAAAGTTGACATTTTGAAGGGCAATAGTGACCCAAAAGAAGAGCAAGAACACAAGACAAACGTCTGACTGCAGTGCATTATTATGATATAAATATAGTAAACCAATCCATAACATAACCAAAACGATAACCATCATCTCATGCTAACACTGATTTTAATTTGGAAAATTGCACCTGCTTAATGAATACGTTATTGTAGGACGGCAGCAGTGGAATCACTCAAAACAGAATGAGATGAAATTGTTTTTAATTATGAATGCATCATTGTGTGTTGGATGAGTTAGGTTAAACGTAAATATTGCAAGAAATCCACTGTCGTTCACTGATGTTTGTGACAACTGCAGGTGGCAAATTAATAAACAATTTTACATTGTGCCATTTCATACATCTTGCTTCTAGAGCATGTTTGATTTAGTTTACCCCAAAGTGTTAATTAATACATTAACTAACATGCAGGAACTAACATGTAATTAAGGTAGTGTTATTCATGCAGTAGTTCATATGACTCATGTCGTAGTTAAGTTAGTTCTTCATTAGTTTTTGATTAATACATATCTTAACTCATCATTAGTTCATAGTCAAGTAATTATTAATTCAGGTATTAGTACATGATAATTCATGTACTGTGGGAAAGTGTTATCATTTATTTATACAATTTACAGGTGGTATGAGTTATTAAGACAAAGCTTGTCACCATTGTTGAACCACATTTCAAGCAATCTGTACTGACAGATTTGTATTCATAATTCGCAGTAATCCAGGATCAATTGTAATGTCGCTGAAAATAAAGTCTATAACGAGATAAAATGTGTTTGTTCGAGGAAGATGGTGTCAGGGAAAAGTGATACAGGGAATGATGTAAGATCACGTATGATTTGAATCTGTATCTTGCTCTGTCATTGGCTGCAGGTCGTCACTGATGTCATTTCCAGTGAAAATAACATTTCACACTGTGAGACTCCGAGTCGCAAACAGGTCAGATATTTAGCCTGCCAAATGTTTCTCAGATCACCTCTTTGATAATTAACACTATGCAATCATCACTCCACATGAACAAGCACTGTTTTGTCTCAGATTTCAGGCTTTTATTTTTCTTTTCTTCTCAGAGAAGACATCCACATATTGTGGCTGGGCTGTGAATTACAGGGTGAGAGAGGACATCTAGAAATGTCATCTTAAAAATAAATAAATAAATAAAAGACACAAAAAAGGAAAAAGGAAGGCATAAATAAAATAAAGTATAATAGAACAATATTTGTGCCCTTCTTCATCCCTGTTTATCTTTCCCTCGCTCAGCTCAATCTCACTTGCGACTACATGCTTCATGAACAGACACAAAACAATTTCCCTGCTAAATTGTCAGGAGGCACAGTCAAGGAGATGCAGTGTGGCGTATTGATGGCGTCAGTCAACTATGCAGAATAGAAACATGATGGGACAAAAGATTCCTCTCAATTCTCGGTTTGAGCAAAATATTGTACATGCATCCGTTATAATCTCATTATCACAGGGTGGTCTGCACAAATCTATGCCAAAGCATCATCAGACTAAACTTTCTATCCCGAGAGTGATTCAAATAATAACAAAAATGAAAAGAGAAATGTGCAAAAATCTAAATCATAATTTCTGAATATTCCTTTTGTTAAACTGGTAAGTTAACTGGCAGGTCATCGTGATGTGAGATCATCCATTATGTCTGACAAAATAGAGAGGAGCAGCTTCAGTGGAACACAGGTAATGGACATAAAACCTTCTGATGAGACACAACTCTATGTCTGAACACTACATTCAATGACAAAGGGGACCACAGAAAGGCTATGTTGATAAGCTATGATATTAGCGTTGGTAGTGTTAGTAGAGTACCTGACCTGGGACTGGTAACTAGTGGCTAGTCCATATTTTTAGCTACAAAAGCACATAGAGAGAAAGAGAGAGAGAGGGCAAAAGAGTCAAAATAATTTTATTTTTATAAAAATTTTAGATTTTTAATCTATTTTTTACATGACATGCATCATATTTGCAGTAATTTTATCTGTATCTGAGGCATTCCACATGTGATTTACATCAGTACGTATATGGATATTTGATTCACATCTGCATCTTGGTAATAGATGTTGAAAAGGGACGCCATTACTTTGCAGGACAAAAGCCGGACACGAGTTTACATTTTAGCACTTCCGGTTCCATCATCCTGAAGTCAACAGGATTTTAAAATGGGCTTTTTAGTGAAATGCCTGAGATAAGGTCTGTAGTTCAAACTAGAGATATTTTCACTTTTTGTCTACAACATATAATATAGCTATCATTTATGGATTTCTCAAGCGTTTACATGTCTTGAAAAACACGATTATTAACAAGTTGTCAGGGGCATTAAAAATGCCATCACAACGAACAGGTAAACTCATCTACTCACTAGTCGCTTTCACAGCCTCATTGAGTTTATAATCATGCTCTTGCAAACTATTGTATTGGGGAAATATTTTAACTAAAAACTGACAGAGTTGTCAGAAGCTTAATGGTGGTGATGTTGAAGTCATGTGACCGTAGTGTAGTTCATTTATAGTTTAGCTTTTTACTTCTAGCTATTGTTTTTTTAGGATTCATAAAAGTTGTGCTTATTTGTGAACAATCATACAGGCATGCCAATATATATTAGCCTGACCCTTTGCTTTAAATTAAATCAATGCAATTGCATGCAATTTTGGAAACCATGAATAGCATTTTTACATTGTTTGTATTTAAATTATGGTTTAAAACATACATAATTTGACAGAAAGCAGTGTTACAGAAATGCATGTTTCATGTCTTTTGAAACTCATCTCATTACAATTCAATATCACAGTAAATTGAGAAAACATAATACCATGCCAATGTATCAGATAAATGAAGGTCCCTCACCTAATCATATACCATTATGTGTAAATTGCAAAAACCTGGCAAGTAAGGTAAGTGTGGGAAATAGATTCAGGTCTTGTGAGACCTGAAAACCACCACTATGTCTTTTATTGATTTCAGATTTGTATCTAGCTGGTTGAAGGGTGGGAAATGGCAAGGCAGTAATAAGCTGCCTTTGGCGAGCTCTAACAAGCTTTTTGTTTTTTAATGATTCTGTCACCAATTAGTCTTGACACCAGATAGCATCAGCATCTCCACCTCTGAGAGCCATGTTTGACTGTCTAGATGCTTTTAGATGTATGATTAAAAGCATTACACCCTGCGAGATGATGAATCTGTTTGTCTTTATAAAGAATCACAAGCACAACAAGAACTCTTCAGTTCAGTTCAGTTATTTGTTTAGGCTATCTGTTTATTTAATCATAGCAAAACAATTTGTCTGCGTTTTAATGTGGAACATAGAAAACCACTCTTCAATCCTCATTTTCTGTTTTTGATTCCCTTTTTTTATTTTTTGCTGTTTTCAAGAAAAGTTTTAATTTAATGACTAAAAGTAATACAAATTAATGTGGTCTAACCATGGAAGAAAAAAGTAAAACATTAAGGTGCCACTTTATATTAGGTGGCCTGAACTACTATATACAGATGCATCTCAATACATTAGAATGTTGTGGAAATGTTCATTTATTTCAGTAATTCAACTCAAATTGTGAAACTCGCGTATTAAATAAATTCAATGCACACAGACTGAAGTAGTTTAAGTCTTTGGTTCTTTTAATTGTGATGATTTTGGCTCACGTTTAACAAAAACCCAACAAATTAGAATACTTCATAAGACAAATAAAAAAACATTTTTAGTGAATTGTTGGCCTTCTGGAAAGTATGTTCATTTACTGTACATGTACTCAATACTTGGTAGGGGCTCCTTTTGCTTTAATTACTGCCTCAATTCGGCGTGGCATGGAGGTGATCAGTTTGTGGCACTGCTGAGGTGGTATGGAAGCCCAGGTTTCTTTGACAGTTGCCTTCAGCTCATCTGCATTTTTTGGTCTCTTGTTTCTCATTTTCCTCTTGACAATACATCATAGATTCTCTATGGGGTTCAGGTTTGGTGAGTGTGCTGGCCAGTCAAGCACACCAACACAACTTCATTTAACCAACTTTTGGTGCTTTTAACAGTGTGGGCAGGTATCAAATCCTGCTGGAAAATGAAATCAGCATCTTCCAAAAAGCTGGTCAGCAGAAGGAAGCAAGAAGTGCTCCAAAATGTCTTGGTAAACGGGGTGCAGTGATGTTGGTTTTCAAAAAACACAATGGACCAACACCAGCAGATGACATTGCACCCCAAATCATCACAGACTGTGGAAACTTAAGGGGCCATTCACATATCGCGTTTTTTGCATGCTCAAGTTTGTTATTTCAAATGTAGACACGCGGCAGGCGCGCTCATAATTGAAGCGACGTGGTCGCGATGCGCTCATTTTTTCCAGGCGCGTCCGCGCCACATTGAGATAAAAACATTTCAACTTTTCAGAATGCCGCAAGTGCACCGCGGGTCATGTGACAAGTATCAACCAATCAGCTTCATCCTTTCCTGTAACAACGTTGAAAGCTCAGCCAAGATGGAGGAACAGTTGATCATAGCTGTACAGGGATAGCCATTTTAAAATAAATTTAGTAGCAGATCTACTGCAAGCGATTTTCAGTGCTGGAAAATCCATTTATCCTTTGTTGAAACTTCAGCGTCGTCGTGGAGAGCGCAGGTCACGGTTGCTTAGCACCGGCAGGAATGCTCCGGAGCGCACGCGCCCGAACGCTTTGGAAAAAGCCGAAAGTGGCGACTTAGCTTTTTTCTAAGTGTTTTTAGGCGCGATATGGAACAATAACACTGGACTTCAAGCAACTTGGGCTATGAGCTTCTCCACCCTTCCTCCAGACTCTAGGACCTTGGTTTCCAAATGAAATACAAAACTTGCTCTCATCTGAAAAGAGGACTTTGAACCACTGGGCAACAGTCCAGTTCTTCTCCTTAGCCCAGGTAAGATGCCTCTGACGTTGTCTGTGGTTCAGGAGTGGCTTAACAAGAGGAATAACTGTACAACTGTAGCCAAATTCCTTGACACGTCGTGTGTGGTGGCTCTTGATGCCTTGACCCCAGCCGCAGTCCATTCCTTGTGAAGTTCACTCAAATTTTTGAATAGATTTTGCTTGACAATCCTCAGAAGGCTGCGGTTCTCTCTGTTGGTTGTGCATCTTTTTCTTCCACACTTTTTCCTTCCACTCAACTTTCTGTTAACATGCTTGGATACAGCACTATGTGAACAGCCAGTTTCTTTGGCAATGAATGTTTGTGGCTTACCCTCCTTGTGAAGGCAGTCAATGATTGTCTTCTGGACAACTGAAAGATCAGCAGTCTTCCCCATGATTGTATAGCCTACTGACCCAGACTGAGAGACAATTTAAAGGCTCAGGAAACCTTTGCAGGTGTTTGAGTTGATTAGCTGATTGGCATGTCACCCTATTCTAATTGTTGAGATAGTGAATTGGTGGGTTTCTGTTCATGTGAGCCAAAATCATCACAATTAAAAGAACCAAAGACTTAAACTACTTCAGTCTGTGTGCATTGAATTTATTTAATACACGAGTTTCACAATTGAGTTGAATTACTGAAATAAATGAACTTTTCCACAACATTCTAATTTATTGAGATGCACCTGTATTTTAGGGGGTTGGACCTCTAAAAGTTGTATATACTGTATATATATATATATAATATTATATATATATATATATTATATTATATATATATTAGTTTCTTTAGTGCTCCACTCCAGTCCAGTTGGTGGTGGTAAATGCACCAGAAGTTGGTTTTCCATCTGCCATAAAACGTTATTAGAAGAAGAAGAAATAGTCGACAATTCGATGCTTCGATAGGAGGAGCCTGATTCGACTACCAGTCTCACAGTCATGCCATTTTGGTTATATGGGGGTGCTCAAATGTCTGCTTTCACATAGAACTACTGTTTTTCTCCCAATAAGTTAACATACAGTCTATTAAGATAATGCTGTAAATAAGAATCTGAAAAGAAAGAAGCTTCAAATAAATAGTTTAATGTGCGTGAATAAATCCAACCACCCCTATAGATTTAAGTTTCACTTTCCATAATCCGTGACCCACAGAGGAGCATCTTGGCGGCAAGGATTTAAAACTCTAACAAGACTCAAAATGACAAAGACAGAGTGAAAGACTGGATTTTTTCGATCAGATAGGGTACAAGTGATTTCAAAACATTTCAGCCGGTTTATATTGTGTATATGTTATTTATCTCGTATAAGATGCATTTGGTTGAGATGTGCTGCAGTAAAGCGCTTCATTGTAGTACGGTGATTATCTCTTCAGCGCGCAGCGTGAGCAGGACACACGACAATGCAGAATATTAATAACTATGACTGGGACTGTCATACACATAACATTATGAGAACACTATTAACAAAACGCTTAGTTGCCATGTTTCTGCGCGTTTTAGTTATCCCTGAAGTAATCTTTTTCTAGAGAGTTATAATTGGTCATTTAAAAAGTAGAATATTTGGTTATGATCATGCTATGTCCATATACTACTTTATTTATTAAAGTCCATGTAATAGGAAGATAAATCTTGGTCATAGGTTTACCACACCCATATGGAATTATTATTTTGGTTATATTATCTTTACAACTCGGTTTATGAGCACATCCATCTTGCATTTTTTCTCGTTATTGAGCAGGACGTTTGTTTATCATGAGCGCCCGCAGCATGAGTCAGCCTGTAATGGTTGCAGAGAGACACTTGGTACACCCATAGCACTGCACATTATATATTACAAATACAGATACCCACTTGCTTTATTAAATGCAACTGATACAGGATTCAGTGTGATTCATCTGTCTCCATAAGGATGATGCATTGCATTGTCAGTGCTTCTTTCTTATAAATAATCGTTTAATTTATTGTCACTGGAGGAAAAATGGACAGTAATTGTTGTCCGATCATCAGAGAACAGTAGTGATTTTTTTTGATGATGATGATTAACACCTGAAATGAAAACACTGATCAATGTCATATATTTTCTCAGATTTGATTTATGAATTCTAAATACTTAGTTTAATTGTCTATTTTAATTTTTTTAATCCTTTAACTTGTGTTTATTTTCAGGGTTAAAACTAGATTTTAAATTTGATTTCAGACCTCGGGTAACTCCGCTCCCCAATTTTAGTTCCAGATTTTAATTTAGTATTTGAATAGATTGAGAACTAAACTTTAGTTGTGAAGATCATAAAAAGATTTGACCTGAGGGTTTAGAAACACTGCTAAAAAAAATCACTGCTTAATAAGAACAAGAACATCATTATGAGTACCAATACACCACATATGGTGAGATACTGCACTGTAAACCCTAATAAATTGAGACTACTCAAATGATTTGAGGAAAGTGATTCCCTCAGTTTAATTGAGTAAAGGGAAATTGGCAACTCAGTTAAATTGAGTTCACCTAATGTGATCTTCTCATTGAATTAACTGATTTTTTTTTAAGAACAGATAACTTAAAAGGCAAACAGACTAAACTCAAATGTTCCAGTTTATATATTGTTGTTTATTGGCTTCAAGAAATTTATAAATCATTTAAACAGATTTTTCTTCACATCAACAACTTTATTTGGGTTCTCTTTCAGTCGGTCATCTGAGTCACGTGGAGACCGGACGAATGGTTTGATCTCGCTTGAGGGGACCAACTACTACTTCAAATGTAAACTAAACGAGTCCAATCAATTGGCATGCGATTATTGCATCCAGCTGCTGCTGATCACAGCGTAAGCTCCCCAGGTTGGATTTTCGCGGGTAGGTGGTGAGGCAATTGTGTATCATAAACCCGCCCCCCCCACCCGCTAACCAATTGGCGGGGGAAAATCCGTGCCTACCTGCCGGGCAGGGAGGTCAATCGTCTGGCTTGATCAATCATGTTATATGCCTGTGGAGAAGCTGCGTCCGCCTTTTTTTTAAAACGCTTCGGCCCTCCTACTGCATAATTGTACTTTTTATATTTTGGTTCCAAGCGCATGAGGGACCTTGAATGAGGGTGGGTCACGAAACGGAGTTTCACAGAACTCAGCCCCGCGACGGACCTGCGATTCCCAGATCCGCGACGAAGGGTACTGGATTTTGCGGTCTCGGGGTTGTGCGATGTCTGACTAGGTGCCGCAGGCGTGTCCCACCACACCCCGATGTGGCCCTTTTTTTTTTTGGGTACCCCACCTGCGCCCGACATTGTTGTTGAGACGGACCACTGACAAGATTCGTGAACGCTCCTACGTGTCCACCCCAGATCTCCCCGGTCCTGCTTCCAATCCCCCGCGACCCTCTCTCATTGTTCGCGCACGACTATAACTTCGTCCCCCTCCCCCTAGCAGGGTTCGTCCCAGGTCTGTATTCTATACAGCAGACTGAGCCATATGTCATCCTTTCTGCCCCGGATGGCAGCTGCTGCTCCCTCCGGTCCCGACGGTGGCAGCCTCAGCCCCTCACCCCCCTCCCACCCCACCCCACCCGCGGCGAGGGCCGCCCTCCGCCGCCGCCCCCGCTCCCTCGCAGCGTCCGCCCGCAGCCTCCAGCAAACTGCGCTGAGGGCCGGCCGAAGGGCAGCCGTTACAGCCAGTCCAGGCCCCCGCCAGACGGTGGTAAGCGAAAGAGCACGAGGCCCTGAGAACGGCGAACAGAGATGGAGGGAAGTGCTCTTCGGGAGCTGGTCGAACAGGATCTCTTTTCTCGTTATGGAGTTGGACTCGGTCGAACAGATAGCATGCCTCACGCAGGAACGTGCTCTGTCGGTGTTGAACTGCTTGAATACATGCAAGAGCAGGATGGCGGTCCCACTGAAAAAATTTCAGAGGCTCCTGGGATATATGGCAGCTACGGCGACAGTCACGCCGCTGGGGCTGCTCCATATAAGACCGCTGCAGCACTGGCTCCATGGCAGAGTCCCGAGGTGGGAGTGGCCAACACGGCACTTTCCGGGTCCAAGTTACACCGGCCTGTCGCCAAACCTTCTCCCCGTGGTCAGACCTTGCATTCCTCCGGGCAGGAATGCCCCTCGAGCAGGTCTCCAGGCATTCTGTGGTTTGCACGGATGCCTCAACCACCAGTTGGGGGGCCATGTACAACGGGCTTGCGGTGTCAGGGGTTTGGACGGGGCCCCGACCGCACTGGCACATCAACTGCCTCGAGTTGATGGCAGTGCACCTTGCCCTGAGCCGTCTCAAAGTGCGCTTATGAGGCAAGCATGTACTGGTCCGCACGAACAACACAGCGACCGTTGCGTACATCAAACGACAAGGTGGTCTGCGCTCCCATCGCAACTCGCCCACCACCTCATCTTATTTTATTGGTATTCCGAAGCTCTGAGGTCGCTTCGCGATGTTACTTCCTGGTTGCTCACCGGCAGCCACGAGCGTCCGTGCTGCGCTTCTGGGAGAAGGTAACTCCATCACCAGGGGACAGGCGCCCAGAGGTTTGGGGACGTTTGGGGCCCGCGCAGGGGTTGTAGACATGTTGCCCTCCCAGAAACCTCTCTCACTGCCAGTGTTCGTTAACGCCTGACCGAGGGGAACATTATCGGCACGTAAGCTCTGGCACCAGATGCCCGCGGGGCCTCGCAAAGTATGCACTTCGCCCATGTGAGCTTCTGGAAGTTGATGTGCAATGTCAGGGAGGACGAAGAGTCAGTCGCTGAGCACCATATTGGCCTATCCGGACCTGGTGTACCGGAACGATGCCTCCCTCGCGACAGCTCCGCCTGGCCCCCCCCGAGGAAGGATACTGACCAGAGTGTCGGGGGCGCACATTGCACCATGGTCGGCAACTTAGAACCTCCGCGTCCCGTCCATGGGACAGGCCATGAAGTTTCCAGTAGGTCTGGACACGAGTTCCACCAATGGGGCTTAACCCAAGAGGTAGTCGGGACACATCACTTCAGCGACCCGTTAGCACCGTCTAGAACAACGGCCCGACGCTTTGCAGGGACCCTGTAGTTGAGTGGCTGTTTTCTCATGAGAGAGCCACCGAAGATGCTTTCCCCTTTCTTTCTTTCTTCCCGATCAGAGTGGCTTTCCTTTTGCAAGCAAGGGCTGGGGCGAAGGCGCTCCCTCCACCCTTAACCAGTTCTTATGTCATTGATAATCGCTTGCAAAACCGACCCGTAGAGGCCCCGAGTTCATTGGGGAAGCAGAATTGGTTGTCAGGTCTTAGGGGGACGGGAGAAGGATCATCCCCCATCCTCAAACCGGTCCCCCCTCTACTAACCCTCTTGGGACCTGAGCTTGGTTGTTCGAATCACGGACTACAGCGGGGCAACCATTTGCCAGTCCTGTTTGCAGGTGGGGCGCTGAAGACGGCACCTACCAGCGGGGCCCATGAGCCTTGCAGGCTGGTGGAGCTGTAAGTTCCTTTCAATGAAAGACTTGCGTCCTGCTGGCCTTGGCCATAATCAAGAAGGTAGGGGCCCGCACGCCTTTTCGTTCAATGATTCGGTGATAGGGTTCGGGGCCGGCTGTTCCCAAGGAACTGAGGCCCAGCGCTTTTTCCCGGATACACCGCCCAAGGATCACGCTAATCACCTTTAACTGGGATCATGGTGGTGAACTCAAAGTGCTGCCTCGAGGACGGCAGACCCACCCCTCGTTGGCTCGTCAGTCCCGAGCTCTTACAGGTTTCTACGAGACGGACCAGCAGTAAGATTAGGAACTCAGACCAGTTCTTTGTCTGTTTTTTTTGTTATTACTGTTGGGGAGCGGCACGACTAGTGTTAAGGGGAATGCCGTCTCAAAGCAGAGGATGGTCCACTGGATAGTGGATGCCATCACCCGGGCTTATCAGGCACAGGGTGTGCCCTGCCGTTCAGGACCCGCAGCACATGCAAGCTCACTCAACTAGAGGTGTTGCATCCTCCTGGGAGCTGGCTCGTGGCACCTCGCTGACAGATATCTCACTCAATTTGGGTAGAACGGCACTGAGACCGGCACCCACCGGCTTTCGGGTTTAGCCCCCTTGCAAAAACCACTCCAGAGAGTCCATATATTAGACCCTGTTGAGTTCCTCCGTCCCTTCGGCAGCCAGACGTGGCGGAGCGTCCGGCTCCAGGCCTTCACTCGTTGAATCCTCGTGAACCGGTAGAAGGCTGGGTTCCATACGTAAGACCTAAGTGGATCCCATATGTATAAAGTCCACAATATAGCCTTGAGCCCGTGTTTCCCCGGCAGACCTTTGCCATTCCAAGAGGGTTCAATCACCTCCATTCTTCCATATGCACCTAAGGGATGTCTATATGTGTATTGCTTCCGAAACCTCCTTCGGGGAGGTTGGAGCTTCCGTAACGTCCCTGCTCCAAGTAGAACAGGTACGTTTTCCCAGTTTTATCCAGTCTTACTCATTGGGTAGTACCATTTTTTTATGTTAAGCAGTACTGGTCTCTTGTGCAGCATCAGACATGCCTAAGCCATAAAAGGAGGGCGCGGGTGCTTCCACCGGACACTGGAAGGGCGGGGCTGTTGCCTTGTGGTAGGATCCCAATCACGTGCGCTTGTATATTTCAACAGCGGACGGCGAGAGGTGATCCGATGCAAGGGACACGTTATCGTTACGGATGGATATTCCCTCGTTCCCTGAATGAGGGAACGGAGACGTCATGTCCCATCGCCACAGCTCCTGTACCACCGCTAAGCGGCCAGGTCACCGGCTCGGCTCCTCAGCAAAAAACCTGAATATGCGCTGCATCTGCAGCCTACTTATACTCACACTGTGATCAGCAGCAGCTGGATGCAAATGCAATAACCGCATGTCAATTGCATTGGCCTGTTACGTTACACTCGAAATGGATTGGTCTCTCTAAGTGAGATCCCAGTTCGTCGGTCACCAACGTGACGTCTCTGTTCCCTCCGTCAGGGAACGAGGGTTACATACGTAACCTGATTGTTACGTCACACAACATAGATAATTTTGAGAGTTGATAGGATCGAAGCTGCATAATAACACTCATTCAAGATAGCTACCTTACACACCCATTTAGATATATATATATATATATATCCCACTATTATATATAATTATATCTTATATATTATATAATAATGTGTATACACTACAAACTGGAGCCCCCCCTAGGTATCAGAACAATTGATTAAGTAGCACACTGAACACACAACAGGACAGTGTTGTAACTACATAATATTTAACAGAAAGCGATGTTTATAAGAGTAAAGTTTCATTTGTTGCACATTCAAAGAAACACTTATACAGTTCCCCAACCCCACCAAAATGTGCATCTGAGGGAGATCGAAACTTTGCAAATTTTCGTGAGTGGTTGAAAAAAGAGTCTATTCAACGTGGCAAAAAAAAAATTTTTTTACCATTTTACCAAATCACGGTTTGCTCAAAGACTCTTTTAGGTGCAGGTCTTTCTTGCCCCAGGAAAGTAGACTACATGAACATCATCAAGGCTCATGTGGTCTGCGATAACGCGGGACATCTAGAGAAGAGGAATAAACCATACACTATGATCATCGATTTAACATGCATCCAACTCATCGTACATTTAAAGGTGAGAAAATAAAGGGTCTTACTCAAAAATGAACACACAAAATTTGCTGTAATTTACTCTACCGAGTCAAAGCAAGCCAAATGTATTTGTGGACTTTTCTTCTGCAGTCAACAACTTAAAGAAATTTTTAGCTTGAAACTGCGGTCTTGGGGTTAATATAATGCAGGTCACCGGTACTTTTTTTGGCACGACGAAGAGTCAAAAAACATACAAAGGAAAAAAACTCATTTAAGATTGTGTCTCTGATGATACATTGAGGGTCTATGAAGCTAGTGAGTACATTAACAGCACCCAATTTTCATTTTTGTGTAACTATCCTTTAACCCAAAGGTTTTCCTTGGCTGCAGATTGGCAATTGACTTTCAGATCGGATCTCAGAACTGGCATCTTTTATGATACCTTGCGTTCGGTCACTTGCAATCGAACAAATCGTGCTTGTTGACATGGAGTACAAGATGTGTGGTGGGATTAACCAGATTAAAATAATTTTATACTATAACGTCCAGGTCCTGCAAAGACATTGTAGGAGAAAAAGACCAAGACCGCAATAATCCGTGGCCACTAGAACAGAAGAAAATGAACACCCATGCACAAAGTCTCTTGTTAAGGTTTACTCCGAGTAAACATACATGTTTTTATTCAAGTAATCAGGCTAATCCTGTGATTCGCACGTGGCTTATAAAAATTACAAACATTCAATATACTACGTCCGCATTTTGTAATTATAGATGGGCGCTGTATTAGTATTTTCCTTCCACCAACCGCAAAACCGTGGAATATGTACAAGTCGATAAAGACCAAATCACAGCTTCATTAGTAAAATAAGCCTATCACATAACTAATATATCAGGCAAAAGGTGAGCCAAAGAGATAAATTATCTCAGAACACTCAAATTGTGTTCATGTGATATCTGCTTGTGTAGTACATTAAATCAAACGATTATCGAATTTGTCTTTTACATTTGCATCTAATGTACTTACAGATACATAGCCTAATAGTGTTTTTGTTTTTCTTAAGGAGGAAAAAGTAACAAGAGCACTTTGGCATTGTTTGTCATATTCTGCTTTTGTCTGTGGCCAGGATTTGCGGGGTTTGTTCTTTTAGTGCCAGGACCCTGATGTTATCGTATAAAATTTCGGTTTTATCGTTAATCCCACCACAGCGTATGTCTCCATTGGCAACATTCGCCCCATTTTGTCGATTGCAAGTGAAACGGAGGATTGAGGACATTGTAAGTTAGTTTCTTTTCATGTTCACATTCTGGCTACTGCTGTCAATGTTGAGAGGATTCAACATAAAGTAATCAATAAATAGACAAAAATAAAAAAGACCTGAAGTGATCGACTAGCAGAAGCGCAGGTCTGGAGACGCAGTTGAGGTGCAAGCGCATAGGCGCCAGCCAGACCTTCTTCCTTTACATCCAGCATAATTCCAGAAGTCTTTGGGGACAAGGCCTCTTCCTCGTGTGCTCAGGATGACCTGCTTGCAGTCTGCTGGGGAGGAGGAAACAGGAAATGAAACACCCCTCGAGTTCTCAGTGAGTTCGTATCTCCCGGTGTGTGTGTGTGGAAAATTACGGTTGGGCGCTAAGCCCAAAAAACACACTATCGCATTCATACAATTGCTGTATATGATAATTGCCAGAAAATTCCGAAAAATCTTATGTCTTGTGTGCGGGAGGTGAGTCGCAGTGTAAGCAAGATTGTTGTCTGGGTGAAATGTCTGTCTTGCAAAGTAGACAGACAGTCGATTATGGTTCTAGAACTGTCTACATAAATGCACATTATTATATTGTAACCCAAACACAAAAACTCTATCCCCCAAACTGAATAATGTAAACTTTTGTTGTTTTTTAGTGTTATATATTGCAATTATTAATACAGACCGAACCCACTTTGGTCCACCGTCTATAATACAACACTTGATTTTAATTTCGCAATTACACAAAACTCTTATATTTTGAAATAGTTTTGCTCCCAAATGAGTTAATAAAATACTGTTTAATTTTGCCCAACACAGTAAACTTGGCATTAGATGTAAGTTATGTAACTTGATGCCTTTATAATGAAAACATTCGGCTTTACAGGTGTATATATGTTTATCCCCACCAAAGTGGCAGTGTAACTGAAACTAGATTCTTGAATTCAACACTGAGTTTGCTTTATTGTGCTTAAAAAATACTATACCACCCTAAAGACTTTGGCCCCACAGTTTTATCAATAAAACCAGAGAGAAACAGCTGCCAAGATTCAAAATTACTCTTTTATAATAATCTGACCCAAGAAAGCTGTGATTCATGCAAGGCAAAAAAATCTTCAAAGAAAAACATATTTTCCATATGAAAACGTTGTTTTGTCTTAGTATTTCGGTGACTTAATTTTTTTGTATACGCTGGTAATACGGCCATGACGATAGCGCCTTATTTGCTTCAGTTTAATAGCAGGCCTTGAAACAGCACCCGAACCATCTACAAATTGAAACATTAAATTTAAATGTATTATTCTGCACGGCTTTTCAATCCAGCGACTCTCTTTTCTTATTACAGCAATATATGTCTCTTGAAGCTTGAAGGATTTGACCCCAAGTAAGTTGCCCCTTGAGTTTAAAGTGCTGTAGTGAGAGGCAATCTAGAGAATCTCATTATTTGGGTTGTAACCCAACTTGTTTGTACTCTGTTTCACACTTAATGAGCACAAGAAAATGATGCTATTTTCTTTCTAGCAGCATTTGAAAGAGTTCAGGTTATTCCACTGAAGAGACAACAATTTTGGCGTAGCATGTTTTCTTTCATGTATTATGTTTGTTCTTTCCAATATAAGCTCCCTAGGTGTCTTTAAATGAATGGCATTACATATCTGCATCAATAATGATCAATGTTGTGTTTTAGAATTAGATGCGGGTGTCATAACACATATCAGCCTGACCTTTCAAACTGCACCTATCTTGCAGTAACAACTTCTCATATAAACAATATTTAAGATGAAATGGAATACAAACAGTCATCACAGTGTCCAGATCTTTTTTTTTTCTGAGATCCACTGCTCTCCGGTCAGAAAGGTAAATCCCATGGTGCACAACACTGGAACCCAGGACTGTCGTTTTATCTTAAACGCTAAACACAGGCAACAAGGACATGTAGAGGGGATGGTTTTATGATTTTTTTTTGAGAGTACCCAATATTGACGACCCCGTGCATACCCCAGCGACACCCAGATAATCCTTTTCAGAACTTCTAAAAAGAAAAGCTTTGTCAGACTGTGACCTGTGGAGCATTATGATCATTGAGTTATCTTTCATTACTGCTGTGCTATAGGCAGCATTCTTCAGTGGTTTTAAGGCCTGTTCACATCAAGAACAAAAAGAAAAAGCAGAAGAAAATGCAGCCAGAAGGTCTGCGCACACCAAATTTGCAACGAGACCAACTGTACAAGAGGCATAAAAACTAACATTGAAAAGTTTGAGTCAAACTGCCCGACTACTGATCACAACAACGGTGACCTCCGACAAACTCTGATTTCAAACATTCAAAAGCTTAAACTCTGTCAAAAACATATCTTCCCCAAATAATGTTATTATTACGTTTTCCAGTATGACAGCCCTAAAGTCCCAACTGGTTTATAATAAGTGATGCTGGTAATGCTGTCTTTTGGGGGGTTTTTTAATTGGCTGATAATGACGCGGCTGGGTCTTTTGACACTAAGTAAGCACATCCGTTGCTTGTGTGGTTTCAACTTTCACACCAAAATGAGCCGCTCTTCTCCTTAGACCGCCGACCAATCCACTTGATCGTGGTAGGGTGCTTGGTGCCTCTTTTCCTGCGAGATCCCGGTTCTACGCGTTACGTTTCCTTCTTTGAATGGCGTTGTGGATCGGTGACGCATGTTTGGCACATGGTTGTTCGGCGGACCTGGTGCTTTTTTCTCCTTTTCTCTTTGCTATGGTTTCATTGTATTTCACTTTTCGTCTTCGGGGTTGTTGTAGGGAGACTTCTTTTTTTTTCTTTATTTCTTTGTCTGCCCCCCCCTCTCCCGTTTTCTCTTTTTTTTTTTTGTTTTCTCTCCTTTTTTTTTTTCTGTTTTTTTTTTTCCCTCGTCCCCCCCCCTCTTTCCCCCCACGCGGCTCGCGTCTCGTCCCCTCGGCGTTTCTTCCTTCTCCCCTTCCCCCCTTTTTTTTTTTTTTTTGTGCCCCTCTCCTCCCCCCCCCTCCCCGGCGTCAGGTCTTTCTTCGTGCCCTCTGTGTTCCCTTTTCCTTCCCCTACACCATTCGCCCCGCGTGCTGCTTTATTAGAATGTTAGAGGAAAATGTTCATTTTTAGAATGTTTTTAGAGAATGTTGTCCTACCTTTTATCAGAACATTCTGGGAACTAAAATAAAACCGGCCGCAGAAAACATTCCTAGAACATGAAAAAATTCTAGTAGGGATATTAAACGACCCATAATAAATCAACCCATAAACGTACAGTATAAGGCTCGTCGCCTCCCATTGTCAGTTCACCCTTCGCCTGGAATTTGATTGACAGGTGTTCTGACCAATCATAATGCCAAATCTGTTTTTTATTTTTTTTTTTCTTCACATTCCAACAAAAGACCTGGCGTGTAGCATCCCAAGCCCCTTTGGTGTGCCGACCACCGGTAACATCTCTCCGTAACTACCCTATTAAACCGCCTAGCGTTGCTCAAGTACTACATATAATCAAGTACTTTAATGAAACGAACGCCCAACATGACTGGTTTGTGTTTTGATATAGCGCATGGTCAGAGAAGGACTGGGCAATCCACAGGCTGCCAGGTAAGAATTGACATTCTCCTGTGCTAGACGATCTACTGTGTATGGACCCCCACATCGTAAATTGATCTAAGCCCCCTACAGCCCCTTGGTTCTCTTAGGTGGGCACATTGCACGATGAAGAGGTCCCTAGTCCTAGAAATGCTAGTTGTGTTGCTCAATTTTAAGGTTGGACCTGTTCATACTAGCTCACACCCAAGAATTTTGGCATTATTCCCCTTTGCATATCTGATTCGAGTTTGGATAATGGTTCTAAACACAATTCTATTACCCATTTACATATTGTGAGCTTACTTTACAGTGAAGATATGCTTCAGGACAGGTGGAGAGTTTTGTTCCATATCACTGTTCTATTAATATATCAGTTGTTGCATAGCACCGCCTTTTACTCAACTGTGTTATGTGCCTGGCCGAAGTGTGGCATAGACTCAAATATACAGCAGATAGCCTAACAACTCACAAGAAGATTCTCTGCCCATATGTGTTTATCAACTCGCTCGCTGGCCAACTTTGCAGCATTATGGGAGCAATCTGTGACACTACCCCCCGCCAGAAGCTCCTATGGAAATCAGGGGATTTTACATGTAGCTTAGGTATGCAATAATTTTTTCATAGCTATTCTTCAATAACCCAACCCGCTCCCCCTATTCTCAGCGCCAGTAGATAGTTACACTGCCAACCTGACACTCGCCCACTCTTAATTGTGCTTAGAAAGAAACGACGGGCAGAATTATTCAAAGTACTGATTAACACACACCCACATGGCTATCTGTAACTATTTTCATTCCACATACTCTCCATTATACGCAGGTTATACCCATATCTGTTTACACCCAAGAGGGTTGTTTAGGGCTGGGACATCATCATTTTCCTGTGGTTTTAATGCATAGGTGCTCGCTCAGCCCATTTATACAGGGATAGCACAAAATCATAAAACCTACTGACGAGTTGAGTTCAATACATTATCCAGGCAAAAACAACAATCGAGTTGCGATTACATAGGCAAGGCAATGGCAAGTTTTTTTCCTATTATTATCGCAAATTTCTACACATGGTCTAGTCCACAGTGCTTAAATTTACACCGAAAAGAAAATAATACATAAAAATTATATTAATTTAATCACAACCATAAAACAACGGCAATTTAAAAAAAATTTTGAAATGATTTAAAAAACTGATATTTAAGAGGTTTACAATGAATTTAAAACAGTTAAGCCACATTCCGAACACATTGAGTATACAGATAGATTGCTATAGCTGCAAGTACTCAGTTCGGACTCACATGCCCCTCGCACAGTGCTCATTCAATAAATGCACAGCTAAGCAGATGAGTTTTGAGTCTAGATTTAATGT